>PVKY010013551.1:0-10974 GCA_004027775.1 Bradypus variegatus | reverse complement strand
GCTGCGTTTGGTACGGGAGCTCCCAAAAGGAAGGAATGGACGTCACGGGGCTGTGGGGGCACAGGAGGGAAATCAGCCCAGAGGATAGAAGCGCCTAAGTTTTCTGGAGTAAGGAACTTCTAAGATCATGTAACTCATGCCAAGGAATTTGGACTTTATTCTGAGGGCAGTGGAGAGTTCCTGGAGAATTTTGAAAAGGGTAGACTAAGATTTGCATTTTAGAAAAATGTCCCTCCAAACTGAAAACTCTAGTGAGCCCACGTTGGCAAAAATTTGCAGTCTGACGTCTACTGGATAGAGCCCAGGGTTGAGAAATCTTCTTCTAAGAGACTGATTTAAATCATCTAAGGAAGGGTCCCAAGCCTCCTTCAGGTCTTTTTCTCCATTGCCAAGCAAATTCTACAAACCCTTCCAATACAGTTCCTCACCCTTCTCTTTCTGCCAATCCTCTCCAAAGCTCTGAAAATCAGGGTAGAAGGAAGTATGTGTAAGACCCAGAAATGGAATGGTGGTGGGAGATATTAAACAAGGAATGACCCTTAGAACATCATCTGGATCAGTGTTTCCCAATAATAGCTGGTAGTTTGCTAAGGGTGATTAAATGTGTGTGTGGATGGTTTCTATGGTATCTAACTCTCAATAAAATTACATTTAAAAAGAAATGTCATGCACATGCGTGAATCTCACCTGTGAGTAAGAACGCAGTGTAATATTTAGAGCAACATTGTTTATAGTAGAAAGAGACAAGAAAAAAAACAGATGTCTAGCAATATGGGATTGATGTAGATATAATACTACAATACAGTACACTCTTGCAATGGACTGTCATGCAACCTCAAAGAAAACAAGGCGTATCTATACGTATGGTTATAGAGTGATCTCCAAGAGAAAGCAACAAATGAAGAAAACAAAGTACAAAAAAATGAGAATAGCACACCACCATTTGTATAAACAGGAGAAAGAAGCTATGAGGTGATTGTTCCTATTAAGATATACTGCATCTTATCCTTTGTGTGTCCTTTGTGTACTGTATATTTATTCCTTTGTGGTTTTGCTATACCTGCATAGGTTATGTCTGGAAGGAGTCACAAGAAATTGTTACTGATTGCTAATAGGGAGGTGATCTTGGGCCAGGGAAGAAGAAACACTTTTCATTCTATAAGCTGTGTTATAGTAAGTTTTTATTTTTATTGTGTGTATTTTGTTAGTTTTTTTTTGTTTTTGTTTTTGTTTTTTTGCCATGTGCATGTGTTTTTCGAAGAAAAAAATTTAATGTTAAGTACAGATTTTACTATTGGCATGAGGAACTGCAAATATGGAAACTTTGATCTTTAAAACAAACCAACCAGGTGGAATGCCACATTACCCTCTCATTATGTATATCAGGGGTTCTGAAAATGAGGCATCAAAGTTTTAATCTGCCTCCCTCCCACCCCTGACTACTAAGATCTTTTCGTTTCACTCCTTACTGTACAAAAATCATACCAAGATCCAAAGATACCCTTTACTAGCTTAGAAATACATGCCTAGCTGGATTCCTTCCTCCTCTGGCACTGACTCTGCAAAGGCATCACCTCCTCAAATTCTGTGGAGTACTCACCATGAGCCAGGTCCTTGGTTAATTTTCTTCACAAGGATTAATCTTCACAACAGTCCTATTTCCCATTTCTAAAGTACAGATACAGGCTCAGAGAGGTTAAGCAACTTGCACAAGTTTGCCCAGTTAACTTCAAATTCATGTTCTCTTACCCACTCTTCAATCCTACCCAGGGAAGGATAGGAGAAAAACCGGTGTCGCCTCCTCAGAAACCTCTACAAGGCTACTGTCTTCTCGTGTGGCACCAGGAAATGCTGTATACACAAATTTCCAGGTGATATTAGGATTCTGGAGCCCATGGCAAATCCTGATCTACAGCCAAAGCTCTGCAGAGAGCTTTTCCAGCATACACTGGTACTGCCTACAGTCTGCAGGCCTCACTTCCTGTGGTTTAGAAGCCCAGATAACAATCATATATCAATATGTCTCAAGCACCACTGTGCTAGGCACATTTTTTTAAATTCATCCTCTCCAAAATTCTGTAAAATATTAGCTCTGTTTTACAGATGTAGAGACTATGGCTTGGAAAAGTTAAAAGGCTGGCCCAAGATCACATCACTTGGAAGTGGTAGAATTAGTATTTAAAATCAAGTTTATACCACTGTAAACCCAAAGCCCAATACAGAAGAAAGAAACAAGAATAAAACATATGAATCCTCACAACAATTAATTTCAACAGATGGAGAAACCAAGGTGAAAAGAAATTTAATTTTGTATCCATCAAATTACAAAAAATGATAGTTTGCTAATGTCAAATGTTGGTAAGGGTGTGGAAAAATAATCATTTGTCATATTGCTAGTAGAAAATATAAATCGGCTTAACCTCAACTGTTTGAGGACAGTTTGGAAGCATCTATTAAAATTTAAAATCCACACACCCTATGAGCCAGAAATTCTACTTTTTGGTATCCACACTTAAGGAATACATCCACATGCATACAGAGAGCAAAGATGTTCTTCCTAGCATTGTTTGTAATATTGAAAAACAATCTAAATGTCTATCAATGAGGGAGTGTCTAGATTTACTAGAATATATCCATACTAGAGAATTTTAGTCAGAAACTAAAAAGATTGAGCTAGTTTGTGTATATGTATTTATTTATTTATATTTACACATATTTATGTTTTACAATACTATATATACCAAACATAGATCTCCAGAGCATGTCGTTAATTAAAAAGAGCAGCTTGCAAATTACGTACAGATATCATGTATATTTAAAAAAATACCAACAGATTTCCCCTCCTGGGTTATTACTGATATTCACACAAACATTGGAGACTACCAGTTTAGTAGCCTGAGCCCTCCATCTTGGGGCTTGCCGTTACAAAACTTGTTACTGCAAAAACAAAATTAAGCCTACTTATGATTTTGTCTAAGAGTTCCCCCCAGAGAACCCCTTGTTCCTCTCTCTCTAAGCCCACTGAGCAGGTAAACTCACTGCCCTCCCCCTACGTGGGACATGACTCCCAGGGGTGTAAATCTCCCTGGCAATGCGGGACATGACTCCTGGGGATGAGCCTGGACCCGGCATCATGGAACTGAGAACATCTTCTTGATCAAAAGTGGGAAGTGAAATGAAACAAAATCAAGTTTCAGTGGCTGAGAGATTTCAAATGGAGTGGAGCAGTCACTCTAGAGGGCATTCTTATGTGCTATATAAATATCCCTTTTTAATTTTTAGTGTATTGGAATAGCTAGAAGGAAATCCCCGAAACTGTTGAGCTGCAATCCAAAAGCCTTGACTCTTGAAGACGAATGTATAACTGTGTAGCTTACATGGTGTGACTGTGTGATTGTGAAGACCTTATGGCTCACACTCCTTTTATCCAGTTTATGGAGAGATGAGTAGAAAAATGGGGACAAACATTAAATGAAAAATAGGGTGGGATGGGGGATGGAATGTTTTAAGTGTTCTTTTTTACTTTTATTTTTAATTTTTTTTTGGAGTAAGAAAAATGTTTAAAAATTGATTGTGGTGATGAATGCACAACTATATGATGGTACTGTGAACAACTAATTGTATACTGTGGATGATTGTATTGTATGTGAATATATCTCAATAAAACAAAATTTAAAAAAATACCAACAAATATATGAATCAGTGTTTAATGTTTGTAATTGCATAGAAAAAAGGTCTGATAACAGTTATTACCTCTGGAAAAAAAGTGATATGAGGACTAGGAAGGGGACTTTATCTGTACTGTTTAAAAATTTTACCTTAGGAAAGTTTTCAAAAAGTATGTAATTGAAAAAAAATAACTTGTCATAACTCTAAGAGTAGCTTCTGAGTGCTTATTATGTACCAGGCACTGAGCTGAATATTTTATGGGTATTGTCTTATTTATCACAATCACACTGTGAGTTAGGGCTAAATCATTTTCCTTATTTCACAGGTGAAGAAATTGAGATTCAGAGACATTAAATGCCCAAAACAACTAGGATGGAACTCAGGTTGGTCTGTGTTGTCTCATTAAATACAGCTTATAAACCCAAAGCCTAGAGTGGTCTGGTAGAGAATAAAAGAATGGGAAGACAGCATGATAAATGTTTGACCTTTGGTTGAAGTTTTGGGAGTCCACTAAAAATTGTTGGAGACTATGGTGGCCCAAAGAGTGCATGCTTTCAGTGATTGTATACTTTGGTTTGTGTGGTATGTGAATATATCTCAAATAAAATTGGGGGGATGGGGGGGAAGAGCACGTGTCTTGTCTAAAGAGTCACTGGGGCAGTCATTAGAGCTGTTTTCTGACATTGCTATTTCTTCTCCTTCTGGGAGCCTGGCAGGATGGCACTCTCCTGCCCTCTTTAAAGATAGACCATGTGCTCTGTTTTAACCAAAACAATATGAGCAGAAGTGATACATCTCTTCCAGGTAGAAGTCCTTAGGAGCTGGTGATTATTTCCTGAGGTCTTTTCCTCCCACCTCTGCCACCAAATTCCATGTCATGCCATATGGTAAATCTACCTCCACCCAAGTCCCTGAGCAAAAGCAATTTGCTCAGAGTCTCTCCTCCAACTTGTCCAACCTGCAGTGGGCAAATGACATGAGTGAGAAGCAAATCAGTGTTGTTTTAAGCCTCTGAGTTTTGAATGAAATATGCCCCTAGGCCAGACTTAGACAGTTTGCAACTCTGTATCACATGCTGTCCATTCAAGCCTGGAGCCCAAGCTTTAGACTTTGAAGCCCTTCTCTTCTCATGTCGTAGCTTCTCTGAGAGCCCTTTCACCCCCAGAACTTTTGATCCTAGAATAGGGATCCCTTGGTGGAGAGTGCAGTGAGGCAACTAGTGTGTATTTGTTATAACACCCCAAAAAAATTTGATTTCCTGAAGTAAGCAGTAGTAGATACAGAGGCCTTTCTTTGCAAAGGACTAACCTCCCCAGCTTCTGCCAAAGGGTAGACCAAAGGGGTCAACAGGTAGGAAGGCACCAACCACTGTCTGAGAACAGACCATCTATCCATTCCCAACCCCACCACAACACTGTCGGCCACAGAGCGCAGGGACTCTGTGCCCAACTGCCCATTTCATAGGTCCACTGGCTTAGTGATGAAATTACTTTACCCAAGTATATAAGGCTATTAATGAGACCACCAGGCAGGGCTGGGACTCAATTCCTGAACTTTGTCCCTTAAAAATATTTTTCCTTGTGATTCTTTTCTTAATACATATTCATTATAGAAATTATGGCCAAGTATAAAAAGGAAACAAAAATCACCTATAATATTGTAATGGGTGAAGATAAGGATGCTTGATATTGGGTTGTAAGAATGTAATTGATAAAACTTTTTTGAGAGGAAATCTGGTTATAGCTATCAAAACTAAAAACAAGCAGCAATTCCATATTAAGGAATTTACACTACATAAAATTTTAAGCAAAGATGTATGTATACAGATTGTCATTGCATCCTTACTAATACCAGTAAAAGACTGGCAGCAACATACACATTCATCAGTAATGAATTCTGCAAGTAAGGAATGTTTTCAGGGGCAAGTAACAGAAAGCATGACCAGCAGTGGTAGAAACAAAGATGAGCTTATATTTCTCACATAGCAAGCCTGGAGACAAGCTGAGCTGGCATTGCTTCAGTGCCCACCTGTCAGGACTAGCATCTCTGTGATTCTCTTGGTGTTTCTGTCATGGTTGCAAGATGGTGGCCACCACTCTAGATATTGCATCAGTGTTCTAGGCAGAAAGGGGAAAGGGGTGCTTTCTGTTTCCTTGGTGAAGAAAGCAAGAGCTATCCCAGAAGCCTCCTGGCGGACTTCTACTTTTGTCTCATTGGCCAGAGTCATATCAAATGTGCACACCTGGCTGCACAGGAGGCTGGAAAAGCACATTTAGAGACTTCAGCATCTATAGTACTAAGAGGAAAAGATTGGTAATAGGTGTTGGATTAGCCAACCAATGGTTTCTGCCATAGGGAGTGGCAAAATAAATTAGAGGACTACTGAATAATAGAACACTACATGGCACTAAAAAGAATGGAGATTGGTACTATTAAACAATCTCTAAGATTAATTGCAAAGTAAGACAATCAGGGTGCAAAACAATATATAGTCTATGCTTTTTGTTTAAGAAGGGGGGGATCAGTGTAGGAGGGAGACCTACTTTTCACTGTGATTCCTTTTGTGCTATTTGAAAATTTTTAAACAGTATGTACATTGGAATTTTGCCTCTAATCCTGTACCTGTCCAAAATAACCTCTAGTAACACTTGAAATAGTTCAACTTTAGTCTAATTTTATTTCAAATACATGGAATATATGTGTTTATTTATATAGGAACTACAATCCTGTACATTTTCCTCTTCCCTGTGGTGGGCCTTCATCTGCCACCTCTAATGGGTTTCCATGATGCTGCTGCTTTATTAAATTGCTTTCTCTCTGCTTAACTCCCCACTGCCCCATTTTCTGAGCTACCCACTCTTTCTCTGCCTTGGATGGCTTGCCTTGGCACTGTTGCTTTTGTTTTTGTGAAGGATTTCCTCTCCCTGCCCCCCCCCACAGAGTTCTTGCCATCCCCAGTCCCAGTGCATATCTGTCCCCCGTGCTACCAAGATTCTCAGCCCTGCTTTCTGTGACCTGAGGTTGCCAGCCCTGTAGTATTCTCTTCCCTCCCCTTTTCTCCCTTCCTCCCACAAAGACACAAAAATCTCCTTTTGGAGTAAAATGATGAGCACCATCCCACATCCACATGCTTCCTACAGGAGAATGGATATAGGAACATGTAGTCTGAGACCTCCTTAGAGTGGGAAAAAGGATCTTTTGGCTTTATGAAATGGCCTGGCAGGTGGGGAGAGGGCAGTGGGTTAAGGGGTGAGCATTTTGCCAATAGAGGAAGACCCCATGCCAGGTAGGCCAGCAGGGGCTCTAGAATTGGAAAAAGAGTTCTAATATTTTTTATTGTCTACCATGTGCCAACCAATATACAAGGCAGTTTGCAGACATTATTTATTCTTCCCAATGATGCTGCCAAGTAGGTCTCCTTGGAAGAAACATACGTCCTGATTACCCGCAACTGTCATAGTATATGTCTGTTGTCCTGGCATAATTACTAATGACATCCTCTTTCAGTCTCAAAAAAAAAGGTTTGAATAAAAAATTGTAAGTCACCTTAACTATTCCCATTTTATAAGTGAGCATATTGAGACTTAGAGAGTTGAAATAACACAGCTGGTAAATGATAGGGCTGAGATTCAAACTCAGCCCTATCAGGTCCCAGCCTAGACTTGTCCCTTCCAAAGTTTTGTGTTCCTTGAAGTTGGGCCAAAGGTACAACCACTATCCTCTTCCCTAACCTGAGTAGGTAGTTTGTTGTCACGCCCTGTATCAGTCGGGGTCTAATCAGGAGAGAGAAACCACATAGTAATTTGAAAAGGGAAAGTTTAAAGATTTATTATAACAGGAGGCTGTAGTAATGAGGAATTGGCTAATAAGCAAAGAGAACTCTAAAAAATATAAGAATAGCAGATACAAGGAGCAGCTGTTAACCATAGGGCTGAGACAGAGCACCCAAGGAGGAGCCGCCTCCCTTCCCACCTGCCCTCAGGCTGAGATCCAGCCCGTGTTGGAGATGGCACAGCTGTGGTCCATTGAATGACGGAGAAGTCGCTCTGCTGCTGTGCTGGTGGAACTTGCTAAGAATCCACTCTCTAGGGTGCTGAAGAAAACTGTTTGCCAAGAGGTGTTTCACTGGAGGCACTCTGCTACCAAACCACTTCTACCAGGGTTTGAGGTGAGATGGGTGGGGCACTGCCAACTGCCAGCTGCTGCTGGTTCCTAGGGGTACAAGCGGAAGCCTGGTACCGAAGAAGCCAAACTCAAGAGCTGGGAGAGCCACACATACTGCAGGACCCTGGTGAATCAGCATAGTGGGAACAGGAAGGAAAACGCTTTCTTCCTCCAGTGTCTCTCCAGAGCCTTCTCTGACAAAGTTTAGCATCCTGCCAGCTGTAATGGACAAAATAAATTTAAATGGTCCATATCTATTTTCACAGAGCAGACAAAAAGGATGAATTTGGAACTATGTAGCAATAAATCAATAACCAGCACACTCTCTGAAAAAACTTTCCTGTATTAAACTATAGTTTTCCTCTACTAGGGGCTCACCAAAACAAAAGGGAGGAGGGGGACTAAAAATATGCCTTAAAATGAGGCAGCAGCATATCTGGGGTGAGGCCTAGGAATCTGAATTTTTAACAAGTTTCTAAGCAATTCTATTGATGAGAGATCTTTGAAACTACTAACTTAGACTGAGAGCCCCCTGGCAGCTCTTTGGATATTTCCAAGGACAGAGCCACCTTGGTACTTTGTGTGTAGGGGAGTATGTGTGTGAAGTTTCAGGTTTTCACATGCCTATATCTCTGTAAGTATCCTAGAGATGTCTGCCTCCATGTCCCCACATACAGCTGTGGGTCTCTTTTGTCTTTCTCAACTAGTTTGCCTGTATGTGCCTACCTCTCAGTCTGAATATCTGCTTCCCAAGCCTGCCACTTTTGTCTTCTAGTTTTTGTTCAAGCTGTTCCCTGTGCCTAAAACACTGTTCCACATACCTCCCTTCTTCCTAAATAGCTCATCTTCCTCATCAGTCTTGTACTCTTCCCCTTCAACTCAGATATTGCATCTTCCAGAAGCCTCCCCTTTCCAACAATCACCTCTCCCTCCCCCACTCCAGTCTAAATTAGGAACCTTTTACTCTATGCTTCCATGATATCCCATCATAGCTCCTTTACGGCTGCTTCCTTCGCTCCCTACTACATTACGCCGTTTTCCACCACTGCACCTTGGATGCCTAACACAGTGCTGGCCCATGGTTAGTACTCTCAAAAATACTGACTGAGTAAATGAGATTATGTATAATGAATAAATGAGATTGTGTATTATGCGTGTATTTAGAGAGGAACGGGATCTGTCCTGTCACTGCAATGCCTTTGCATTCCCAGCACCTATTACAAGGCCTGACATGGAATAGGCGTTGTAAAAATGGCCAGGAGTCACTGCGGCACTCACTTCGCGAGCTTCTAACCAGACGCGGCCTGGCGTTTGCCCACCAGTCTGAAGAGCACCGCACACCACGCGGCTGTCGGGAGGCTCCCTGCCCCCGGCCCGCGGAAGAGGCGGAGCCTGGCGACAGTTCAGCCCCGGGGAGGGCGGGGCTTGGCCGAGTGGGACGTCTCCTCCTGGCGCGCACACCCGGAAGCGCAGTCCCAGCAAGTTTACCTAGGACCTGGGAGACTCTGCTACTCCAGCTATTCGTCATGCCGGTAAGTGGCCGCGCCGCCCCTACCCTGCCCAAACTTGGGGCCCCATGGTTGTGCCTCGGCTGCACTACAGCTTGACCAGTCGTCGCTATCCCCCCAGCTTCTGGGACCCTCAAGGAAATCGGAATCGAAAGGAAGTGAATCTAGGAGCCAGGCTTCAGAACGCCGGAGTTGCAACGCCTCCAACGATTACAAGCGTATACTGGGAAACTGAGACCCAGAGAGGAGGCAGTCACCCAAGATTTCACAGGGAGTGGGTGGTGAGCTGGAATGGGAAACCCTAGTTCCTGCGTCTTTCACCTGCCCCTGTCCGGGGAGCGGACCTTAAAAAAGGATGTGGGTTGGTTATGAGCGAATCGGTGAGCCTTGTTATTGCCTCGCTGAAGCGGGCAGGTTTTCAGAAATCCATATTTTTCTTCACTTCCCCTGCCCACTCTGGCCTACTTCCAGGTCAGTGTTGGACGAAACTGGAGACCGTGCTTTTAACCTTTTCAAACGGTCACTTTCTGAACCTGAATCCATGAGCTCCAGAGAGATTCAGGGACCTGCCCAAATTCACCAGTTACTCAGTGGCAGTGCTGGAGGAGGAATGAGCAGATCTTAACCTGCCTTTACGGCTCAGTCTTATTGCACTTACATCCTTGCTTATGGCTTCATTTTGTAAATAAGAAGTTAAGGCCTTTTGCAGACAAATTTAAAAGCTCAGTAATTTATTCAACATTGTGTTGGGAGGTGGGTGGAACCAAGTTTAAGCCCCTTATCTTCAGGCTTCCAGTCCCTCCTGTCCTGCCACACAGGGAAGTTCATGCAAAACGTGCAAAAGCAGTCACCCAGGCTTGGGAGGAAGCTCCAATTCCAGTCACCTCTCTGAGAGCCTAGTTGGGGTCATGTGGTGTTAGCACCCCCACCCCCTGCCCCAGGGTGCCTAGTTCCTGGCTCTGCTCCAAGTGAGTTCTCATTGGTGTTCCACAGATGACCCGTGTCTTAGTAGCCTGTCTTTGGGGAGCTCAACAAACTTCTCAGTTGTCAGTTCCTTTGGGTCTTGCCAGGTGCCTTGAGACAAATCCTCAGATGACAAACTGTGGACAAAAAGCCTGACAGAATCCGCCCTCCCAGCTTGGCAAATCCACTGTGGCAATGTTAGAGGATAGCACTAATCACCCTGGGACTGGGAAGGTGGAGGCCACCAGAGTTTTTGTGGGGAGTGGCAGTGAGGGAAAGGCCAGCTTGAGGATCACTCTGTTCTTTGTCCAGAGATTCTCTGGAGAGGATGATGGGAATGGGGAAGGCACTGACTCCGTATCTTGAGATGAACAGCTGAAGGAAGGAAGATAGTAGTCCAAAGACTGCCTCCAAAACTGGAAGGGGAAGAGTGTCTCACCTCAGAGATTTCTCAGACAAGCACTTAGCACAGGCTGTGGAATCCCAGAAACCTTTGTGAAAATCTGTGCCCCCAACTGCCAACTGTGTGACCTCAGGCAGGTTGCTTTACTTCTCTGTGCCTAGGTTTATTGATCTGTAAAATGGGGATAAAAACTCTGACCTCAAAGGACTATTGTTAATACTGGAAGAATGACAGTCAAATATGTGGCACAGCCACTGACATAGCTAG
>PVKY010013550.1:0-10975 GCA_004027775.1 Bradypus variegatus | reverse complement strand
TCCTTTAAATCTTAATTCCTTGGTTACAAAGCCAATTTTTTAAGACATTTTTTATTGTGTAATTTAACATATATCCATAACTTTCAAAGTACAATTTAATAAGTAGTTAAAGGGTGAGTTTCAAAGAATGCCATCATGCTATAGTTTCAAAATTTCAGTTATTTTTCTCATTGTAAAATGTGACATATATACAGAAAGGTGATAACTTTCAAAGTACAATGTAATGAGCAGCTATACAACAAATTTCAAAAGAAAGTTATGGGGTGCAGTTCCACTGTTTCAGTTCTTTCTGCATTGGGAAATATATGATACATATATATATATACACACACACAGATGTATAAATGTATATATATATGATATTTACAGAAAGATTAAGACTTTCCATTTATAGAACTCTTGTCAAAGAATATTACGGATTACAGTTCCACCATTTCAGTTATTTCCTTCGAGCTATTCTGATACCCTAGCATCTGAAAAACAATTTATATCAAGATTCAGTATTCATAATCCTTTGTTAAATCCTGTCTTGTCTGTTGCTGCCCCTTCCTCCTGTCCAATCACTTTCCTGTTCCTTAGGGGTGTCTACGCAGTGACCACCCCACCTTGTTCATATACAAATGGGGTTTTGACATTATCGGGAAGGGGGCTGAATCTGATTATTGTTCTCAAAGAGGCTGTTGCTTCTGGGTTTTAGGACTTGTCTGGCATAGGTACTATTTGGTGGATTTAAGTTTCTGAGAAACAGAGTAAAACTTTTACAGAATCTCAGATAGAGACCTGTGTATTTTGGGACTACTGTTGGTTGGGACCTGGCAATACTGTGGCCATTTGATATCTAGCTGGAGCTTGCATAAGAGAAATCTCCAGGGTAACCCCTTGACTCCATTTAAAATCTCTTAACCACTATAACCTTATTTTGTTTCCTTTCCCCTCCCCACCCCCCAATCAAGAAGGCATTTTCAATCCCTTGATGCCAGGATAGGCTCATTCCTGGGAGTTGCCAGGGAGAGTTGCCCTTGGAAGTGATGTCCCAGGTGGGGGTGGGGGGTTTGTTAATGAAGTTTTTTACCAATTTGGGCTTAGAGAGAGAAAGGCTGATTCTGAGCAACACAAGAGGTTCTCTGGAGGTGCCTCCCAGGCATAACTATAGGAAGGCCAGCCTCCCATTTGCAGCCTCACGTTTCACAAGAGCAAACCTCAATATTGAGGGCTTGACTTATTAAGTAGGGGGTTCCTAATTTCACATAGCATATATTCTATCCTAGATAAACAAATGGTATCTCACATTATACTCACTCAGTTGTACAGTCACCATTGTAAGAAAAGATTAAGTTTAGCTTTCACATAAAGGCAACATGGAGTAGGGAAAATGGAAACTAAACAAGACTGGCTCAAACAGGCTCCATAGTTCGAGAGAAGGAGAGACCCCCTGACATAAGCCCAGAGTTGGTGCTAGCTATAATCAAAGGCAAGAACTCTCAGTGGGAAATTTAAACTGGATGAGCTATCTCAGATAGGCTGTACAATTGAAAATCTCAAAGGCTGGTGAGTTAGCTCTCTCGGATAGGCTGTAACCTCTGGAGTACCCAGCCAATGGGGAAACAGGAGGGATCTGTGTATTAGGTGTAGAATGTAACCATCACCATGTTTCTTTGGCATGCCTGCCATATTTCTGGCTGTGTGTCTATTCTTGCAAGATCGTAAATAAATTCTTTTCTTCTCCAAAACTGGGTGAGCACTTTTTAGGTATAATGCTTGTTTCTGAGAACCATCACTCTCAATTTTAAACTATTATCAAAACACCCCAAAGCTCTTATCAGCCCCTGATTATTCATCCCTAGTATTAGTGTGTAGCATTAAATACAGTCTATAATATGCAAAGGGTGATTTTTTCCCTACACCACTCTGTTAGTAACTCTTTGTACCAATACCTTGTCTTAGAAATATATCATGCAAACAGTTATTTATATTTGCAGTGCTATTCTGTGAGTTGCATGCCTTTAAGCAACCACTTTCGATCATGTTTGCCTTCAGTGTGGCACTGATACTTACAATCCAGTTAATGAACCATCATCACCCCTGTCTATTCCCATACCTTTAAATCCACCCTTATTATCATGTCTGTATATATGAGACTATTTTTCCCTCTTGACTAGCTTCTGTCTCTAGGTCCCTTATGTAAGAAAAAGGTAAGTTTAGCTTTCACATAGAGACAGCATGGAATAGAAAAACTGGAGGCAAAGCCAGCTTAAACAAGCCCTGTGGTAAAGGGAAGAAAGAGAGAATTTGCGCCAGGTCCTTATATGGAATGGTAACCATGGTTACTGGAATGTAAAGAGATATAAAGTAAAATCAGAGGTGGGAACTCCCAGCAGGAAGTTTAAACTGAATAAAGTCTCTCGGATAGGCTGATCAATTCAAAATCTCAATAATGAGCTAGTTGGCTCTCTCGGATAGGCTGTACAAGTTAAAATCTCAAAAATGGGCTAGTTAGTTCTTTCGGATAGGCTGTAACCTCTGTAGTACCCAGCCAATGGGGAAACAGAGGAGGATTTGCCAATTAGGAATAGGAGGTTAAAAGGTCGCCATTATCTTCCTCTGGCACGCCTGCCTACCACATTTTTGGCTGTGTGCCCTTTCTTGCAAGATCATAAATAAATTCTTTTCTCCTCTAGAACCAAGTGAGCATTTATTCCCTTACAGGTACTGCTTTATTTCTGACACATATTCTCCATTTTAAAACATTGGTTTTACATTGTTCAGGGAGTTTAACACATTAGTGGTAATATACAATATCTCTACTTTTGTGTCAGGCTTATTTCACTCAATCACTATGTCTTCAAACTTCATCCATGTTGTCATATGCTTCAGGACCTTGTTCCTTTTTACAGCTGCATAGTATTCCATCCTATGTATATACCACATTTGGTTTATCCACTCATCTGTTGAAGGATACTTCGATTGCTTCCAACTATTGACAATTGCAAACAACACCACTATGAACACCAGTGTGCAAATGTCTGCTTTGTCACTGCCTTCAGATCTTCTGGCTATATACTGAGAAGTGAAATTGCTGGATAGTAGGGTAAGTTTGAAGAAGGGGCACTTCCAAACTATGGGTCCGTTGCTCGGCATGTCTAATAGAAGTCACACCATTCCTGGCTGAAGAGGGAAAGATGGTTTATTATGCCGATGGAAAGCAAGGGAAACTTTCCCAAATCTATCTTCCCAGAAGTGGTTCTCCAATTCAGTTTTATCCCCAGGTTCAGAGACAAAGAGAGATAATTATTCAATTAACATAGACAAAAGGCCCATCTATCTGGGAGGTTTGGGGGCAATTTCCCAGAGATTCTTTAATTGGCTAAGCCCATTAGAGAAAGAGAGTCAATTTAGTTATGTCCCATTTTCCCCATTTTCTTCAGGAGCCAGGTGGCAAGGTGCAAATGTTACATTTATATATCATGTAACAGGTTTCAAGGACTTTAGTAATTTAGTTATTTCCCATTTTCCAGTTTTCTTCAGGAGCTAGGAGATAAGGTACAAACTTTATATTTACATATGTTTGCAGGCTTACATTTACAAACTGCTTCTTTATGAGAACAAGAGCTTCCTTTGTATCCTGCCTCTTGCTTTGAAGGTTACATTTTACAATTTCTTGCTTGCTTACAGTTTAAGATGATATTTTAAAAGCCATTGTTATGGACTTGCCCTTGGGAAGACTGTTGCTGCAAACGAGAGGCTAGGCCTCCCTATAATTGTGCCTAAGAGCCTCCTCCCAAATGCCTCTTTGTTGCTCAGATGTGGCCCTCTCTCTCTAGCTAAGCCAACTTGAAAGGTGAAATCACTGCCCTCCCCCCTACATGGGATCAGACACCCAGGGAGGTGAATCTCCTTGGCAATGTGGAATATGACTCCTGGGGAGGGATGTAGACCTGGCATCGTGGGATGGAGAACATCTTCTTGAACAAAAGGAGGAAATGAAAGGAAATGAAATAAGCTTCAGTGGCAGAGAGATTCCAAAAGGAGCCGAGAGGTCACTCTGATGGGCACTCATATGCACAATATAGACAACCCTTTTTAGGTTCTAATGAATTGGGGTAGCTGGTGGTAGATACCTGAAACTATCAAACTACAATCCAGAACCCATGAATCTTGAAGACAGTTGTATAAAAATGTAGCTTATGTGGGGTGACAATGGGATTGGGAAAGTCATTAAGGACCACACTCCCCTTTGTCTAGTTTATGGATGGATGAGTAGAACAATGGAGGAAGGAAACAAACACAAACAAACAGATGAAGGTACCCAGTGTTCTTTTTTACTTTGATTGCTCTTTTTCACTTTAATTATTATTCTTGTTATTTTTCTGTGTGTGGTAATGAAGGTGTCAGGGATTGATTTTGGTGATGAATGTACAACTATGTAATGGTACTGTGAACAATCGAATGTATGATTTGTTTTGTATGACTGTGTGGTGTATGAATATATCTCAATAAAATGAATATATATAAAAAAAGTCACTGTTACAACTTGATATGTAGTTTTTGGAGAAACCACCAGTTTTCCACAGTGGCTGTACAATTATACATTCCCACAAGCATTTGTAGTTTCCTGTTTGTTTAATGGCAGCCACTCTTATTGGTGCAAGATGATATCTCATTGTGGTCTTACATGAATCTGAATGGTGGTCTTATCTCTTATCTGAATATGGTGGCAAATCTTTGAATGAAAACCAAACACAAGACACATCAAACTCTCTTAAATTGTAAAATGACATATGTTTTTGTATGTACACATATTTCAAAATGTTTATGTGTTATACTACAAAAGGAAATTGTTTTCCTTTTAATGAAAATATTCTGCAATTTTTCAACTTGTGACTGACTTCATTTTTTTAAGGTGGACTTGAAAAAGAAAATCTAGTAGGCCCAACCGGATTCTCCAGTGCTAAGCAGTATATCAGCAGAACAAATCTACATTTCCATTCCCTGTATGTGCCCCACTTGGCCAGAATTTAAGCCAGCCAATAGCTGTCACCACCTCCCTATTCTCGTGCTGCTAACCTCCTGCTTGCTCAGCAACCCTGCCTTAACTGATGGAGATTTCCTCCTAAGGTAACCCCTTGTGCTGCTCTCTTGGTCCATAGGGTTTCCTCTCTTCGTGTGGTGACTGGAGTCTCCCCAATCCAGGAATTGATTCAGTAAAACTCCCTGAGATCTAACCGAATTTTGCTCAAACTTCTATTGATTTGGCGACCACAAAGGGACCTAAAGGGAAAGTGCTGATGACCCTGTGATCCCGTTTTATTCCCCGTCCCTTCTCGCGTTCTTCTCAGTCGTGGGGCAGTTCCCTCCCTGATCGGCGCTCCACTCTTTTTTGTGTCTGAGCCCTCCCATCTCCCTGAGTTGCTGTCCAGGGATTAACGGCCAGTTAGTCCCCGTAGGAAGGTCCCTTATTCGGGGACCTGAGACCTTTCCCTTGGTCGGTTCACAGCAGTTCCGCAGCTTTTCGCTGCTGGTTATGGGATCCCTAAATTCGAAAGCAGTCCGCCACCAGCAACTCAGCATCTTTTATGTTGTGAAATTATGGGGCACCGAGGTGTGCCTACTTAGCTAAAAGCAGAACATCGCCAAGGATAACTTAGAATTACAGCGACTCTTGGGGTAATTTTCAGGTGAATAAGATTACCCGTCTTAAAAGTGGACTTGAAAACCTGGGCTCCGAAATTAGGCTAAATGAGATGCCTATTGTAACTAGAACTTAAAAAAAAAAGCAAAACTCTAAAATCATGTATAAACTGGGGAGTTTCATATTTCTATGTTTTCTGTGTTTCTGTTGTTACATATCTGACTCATGGCTGAAAATTTTTAAATTAAAACTGTAAGCTATAGTTTTATTTATAGTTCATATTCATGTCTGCCTCTATATTTAATGTTTAGTATTTTACTACTTCCAAATTGTATTGCAATATTAACATATAAAACTCCTTAAAAGAGCTCTACTAAAATTGGCTTAAAGATAAATAAGGGCTTATGTATAAATTAATACTCACAAAATCCTTTTCATTTTCTATGCCTTTAAAACCCCTAAATGAAGTTTAAAGCTTACAAATAAAATCCAGACGCGAGTTTTGAATGCTGTTAGTACAGGAGAGAAATGGAAAAAAAAAAAAAATCAGTCAAGGAAATTTGTGAGATTTCCAAGACAGCACACAGAAAAAGGAGAGGAGGGGTCAGGATTTATTTCCGAGATGTTTTACTAGTGCTGCTTGAGGAATTCTTTGCAGGGGACACCGTGGCAGAGTTAATAGGGTAGTTTGAAGACATTCAGGGGCCCTGGCTCGTTCACACCTACAAGCAGGACCTGGAAAGTTTTGGGGGATGGCATGTGCGGTGACTGGGACCTCCACAGGATGCAGCTGGCCTTGGTGCTCACCCTTGGTCGCCAGGAAAGCCTGTGCCCGTCTCCAGCTGCAGAGCGAGACTTGGATTTTCGGGAGACGCTTCCGCACCACGCAGCGTGGTTGGCAGGTGCAGGACCACCGACCTCTCCCGCGCGCTCCCCGGAGGCTGTGCCTGCAGCTGTGTGGCGCTGGTGTGGGGCCGCCTGGCTGCGCGGACCAGAGTTGCCTGCTCCTGTGCACCCGCGAGCGGGGGAGGTCAGTGTCCCTCGTGGAGCCCAATTGTTGAACCAGAAGGGTTTGCTCTTTCAGATGTATGGTTCTACTCTGGTAAAGTATTTTCAGCCTAATATTAATCATTTTAGCCACTTTCAACTGCAGAATTCAGTGGTGTTAAATACATTCATAGTGATGTGCTCCCATCACACACCATGCGTTACCAAAACTTTTCCGTCACCCAGAATATCAAAACTTTTTACCAATTTAGCATTAATTCCTCATTCCCCACCCTCACCCTTGCCCCGTGTAATCAATATCCTAATTTCTGACCCTATGAATTTACCTATTCTATTTTTTTTCCCATATAGGTGTGATCATACAATATTTCTTCTTTTGTGCCTGGTTTATTTAACTCAATTTAGTGTCTTCATGTTTCATCCATTGTTATAGCATGTATCAGAACTTCATTCCTTTTTACTACTGAATAATAATATTCATTGCATGTATATACCACATTTGTTCATCCATTCCTCCATTGATGGACACCTGGAGTGCTTCTACTTTTTGGGCAATAGTGAATATTGACACTATGAACATGGGTGTGCCAATAAATGTTTGAGACCCTGATTTTAATTCTTTGGGAAATAGCTTTTCGTGTCATCTGGTAATGGGAATTCTATGTTGAATTTCTGAGGAGCTGCCTATCTAATTTCTTTCATGTGTGCACCACTTTGCATTACCATCAGCACTGTGCACGGGTTCCTGTGCATTCACATCCCCACCAATCTTTATGTTTTTTCATGGCAGCCATCCTAGTGGGCAGGGATAGGTACCTCACTGTGGTGTTGATTTGCACATCCCTAATGGCTAACGATGTCTGGCATCTTTTAAAGTACTTATTGGCCATTTGTTTATCTTCTTTGAAGAAATGTCTATTGAAGTCCTTCGTCCATTTTAATTGGGTTGTGTTTTTGGTTTTGAGTTGTAGGATTTCTTTATATAAATTGGATGTTAAACCATTATATATGGTTTCCAAATGTTTTCTCCAATTCTGCAGGATATCTTTCAGCTTTCATTTTAACGTTCTTTGTTGCACAAAAATTTTAATTCTGATGAAGTTCCATTTGTCTATTTTTTCTTTTGCTGTCATGCTTTTGTGTAAATTCTAAGAAACCATTGCCTAATAAATGTTCCTAAAAATGCTTCCTAGTTTTCCTCTAGGAGTTTTATAGTTTTAGTTCCTATATTTTGATCTTTGACACACTGGGTATTACTTTTTGTGTATGATGTGAGTTGAGGGTCTACTTGTATTCTTTTACATGGGGCTATCCAGGTTTCCCAGTTTCATTGCTGAAGAGACTGTTGTTTCATATTGAATAACTTGACATCCTTGTCAAAAGTCAATTGGCAATAGATGAGAAAGTATATTTTTGAACTCTAAATTCAATTCTGTTGGTCTATATATCTGTCCTTGTGCCAGTACTACTGTTTTCTGATTACTGTAGCTTTTGCAATAAGTTTTGAAATGAAGAAGTGTGAGTCCTCCAGCTTTGTGTTTCTTATTCAAGATGTTTTGAGCTACTGGGGGTCCTTTAACTTTCAATATGAATTTGATGATCAGCTTTTCCACTTCTGCAAAAAATGTTATTGTAATTTTTATTGGGATTGTATGAATCTGCAAATCTCTTTGGATACAAATGACAGCTTTTTTTTTTTTGCTTTGTGGATCTCTTTTATAAATTAATGTTTTTTATTAGAGAAGTTGTAGGTTTACAGAAAAATCATGCAGAAAATAGAGTTCCCATCCCCCCAGTCTTCCTATTATTAATATTTTGTATTAGTGTAGTAGCTTTGTACAGTTGAGGAAACATTATTGTAATTAAACTATTAACTATAGTCCATAGTTTACATTAGGGTTCACAGTTTGTGTTGTCCTATGGTTTTTAAAAATTTATTCTAGTAACATATACAAAACCTGAAATTTTCCCTTTTACCTACATCCTGATATATATACAATTCTGTGGTGTTAATTATATTCACCTGTGTTACCATCATCATCATCCATTAGCAAAACTTTTCCATCACTGCAAAAAGAAATTTTGTACCAATTAGGCATTAACTCCCCATTCGTTACACCCACTCCGGCACGTGATAACCTGAATTATATTTTCTGACTCTGTGAATTTACTTAGATTCCTATCTTTTTAATATGGCACATTTCCATCCAGTGTGCTGTTCCTTACCTAACCACAAGGTGGCGACCTGGCACCTTCACAGCACTCGGGTTGTAATCTTCCGTTTCTGAGGCAGGCTGCACCCTGAGAGCCAGGTATGTTCTGGAGCCTCTGCTGTTTGCATTTGCTGGTGACACGCATATGCTCTGTCTGAGGTATGTGACCCACCCAAGTCTGCCCGGGCTCTGAGGATGCCGACCCAGGTGCAAACTGCTCCCTGCTTTGGCTGCCCGAGGTA
Organism: Bradypus variegatus; assembly: GCA_004027775.1. Lineage (NCBI taxonomy): Eukaryota > Metazoa > Chordata > Mammalia > Pilosa > Bradypodidae > Bradypus > Bradypus variegatus. Next base: position 1,883 of record PVKY010013550.1, on the reverse strand, counting down.
AGGGCAGAAGGGAGCCTTCCATCCCGTTTTTCCAGGGAGCGCCTTCCGCCGAGAGAGGGCCTGTCATCGACACCTTAATCTTTAGTGGTTAAATCCATGAACATGTAATGTCCTTACATTTATTTAGATATTTAATTTCTTTCAGCAATATTTTAAAGATCTTTGTGCACAAGTCCTTTACATCCTTGGTTAAATGCATTGCTAGATATTTAAGTCTCAGTTGCTATTGTAAATGGTATATTTTTCTTGATATTCTTTTCAGATAGTTCATTACATGTGTAGGGAAACACCACTGATTTTTGCCTGTTGATCTTGTACCCCGCCACTTTGCTGAATTCATATTAGCTCTAGTAAAGTACAAAGGATCCTGTCATTTGCAAATATGGAAAGTTTAACTTCTTCCTCTGCAATTTGAATGATTTTTATTTATTTTTCTTGCCTAAATTCTCTGGCTAGAGCTTCCAGTACAATGTAGAAACACAGTGGTGACAGCATCATTTTCTTCTTCCTGATCTCAGTCTTTCACCATTGAGTATAATTTTACCTGTGGATTATCAATATGCCCTTTATCATGGTGAAGCATTTCCTTGTATTCCTAGTTTTATGAGAGTTTTTATCAAGGAATTATATTTGATTTTGTCTAATGCTTTTACTTTACCAATCAAGAAGATTATGTGGGTTTCTTCCTACATTGTATTTATTGTGTATTATGGTAATTGATTTTCTTATGTTGAACCTCTCATGCATTCCTGGGCTAAAGCCCACTTGAACAAAATCTGTTCTGGTTTGCTAGAGCTGCCATAGTGCCAAATACAAGGAATGAATGGATTGAATTTAAAAAAAATTTTTTTTCTTTATTGAAGTATATTCACATCCGATCCACTCATCCAAAGTGTAAAGCATTTGTTCACAATATCATCATATCATTAAGCATTCATCACTGCAATCAATTTTTGAACATTTTCATTAGTCCAAAAAATAAAAATAAGAATAAAAATAAAAAGAACACCCAAAACACCCCATAACCCTCCTCCCCCATATTATTCATTTACTTTTTCTCCCCATTTTTCTACTCATTTGTCCATACATTGGGTAAAGGGAGTGTGAGCCATAAGGTTTTCACAACCACATGGTCACACCATATAAGCCATATAGTTATATGCTTGCCTTCAAAAATCAAGGATACTGGATTGTAGTTCAATAGTTTCAGATATTTCCTTCTAAGTATTCTAATTAACTAAAAATTAAAAAGGGTATCCATATAATGCATAGGAGTTACATCCAGAATGACTTCTCGACTCCATTTGAAATCTCTCAGCCACTGAAACTTTGTTTGGTTTCACTTCTCTTCCCTCTTTTGGTCCAGAAGTCTTTCTCAGTCACACGATGCAGGATCCAGGCTCATCCCTGGGAGTCATGTCCCATGTTACCAGGAAGATTTATACTCCTGGGAGTCATGTACCATGTAGGGGGGAGGGCAGTGAGTTTACTTGCTGAGTTAGCTTAGAGAGAGAGGCCACATCTGAGTAACAAAAGAGATTCTCTGGGGGTGACTCTTAAGCACAATTATGAGTAGGCTTAGCCTCTCCTTCATATTAACAAGCATCTTAAAGGCAAGCCCTAAGATCAAGGTCGCAGCTGACCAATGTGGCAGTTCCTAATGCTTGCAGGAATATCAGGAATTCCATAGCTGGGGAAGTTTAATATATCCACGTTTCCCTCAGTCCCTCAAGAGGACTTCATAAATACTTTTTATTCTCTGCCCAGATTACTCTGGGTTGTATCGGGGTTTCATGCTAACCTGTACAAACCAACAAGATCCCACACCCTAGTCAAAGTTCCATGTAATTATGGTATTTGAGTAAACTGACCATACAAGTTAA
>PVKY010013549.1:0-10980 GCA_004027775.1 Bradypus variegatus | reverse complement strand
TTCCAACTGAGTTCAGGCAACAGGCTTAACTTTGGTAGGTGTGTGATCTTGACAAGTTAAACATAATATTCTGCATCTCTACATTTGAATAGCAATGCCCACCTCATAGAAGTAGGTATAGAAATACTATAGTAATTGATGATGACAACCACCCCAATAAATATGATAACAGCCAGTATATATTATGGGTTTGCTATGAGCCATGCACTGGGCCAAGGGTTTTCCTTGGATTCTCTTTTATTAATCCTCCCAATAAACCTATAAGTGGGTAATATTATTATCACATGTGAAAGGACTTTAGCACTCTTACCAGGAATAGCAGTTAATAAATAACTGTGATGGTGATGATGTCTGCATATGTTGAGTGTAGAGAAAAGTGTTAGAGAATGAAACAAATGATCAAACAAACAAACTGTTAACTTTGATGCCTCAATCAGGGGCACATGGAAAAGGGACGGCTGTACAGGGGAAAAGAGAACACTGACCTTTTTCTTCACACGTCTTTATATGTCTTTCTTTATATGTGTTCAGCTATAAAAAATAGAAATATGTCTTTTTAGTGTTTGATTTGTTAGGTGAGAATGTAGTGCTTTTTTTACAGTACAATCTTTTTTTTTGTTTTTTTTGGAGCAATCAGAGAAATGCATCACTTTAGAAATAAAAATAATTATTAAAACAGTAAGTATTCAAGAAAAACTAGAAAATAAAATGCCTAACATACTGATTGGCACACAGTAGGTCTAAATGAATGTTTACCTTCCCTTTCCTCCTATGCCATACTCATGGCCCTGATTTTAGGGAGAGAGAGAGACCGTTTAGCATATGTGGCCCCTAAGTCTCCTTAGGGCCAGCTGGGGCTGATGTCCAGCTGCCCATTCTACAAACCGGGAGAGCTCTGAGCCAGGGGTGGCCTGGTGGATGGGCAGCCCAGATTGGGGGGTGGGGGACAAGAACTGGCCATTTGCACACTTCCTTACTGTTCGGGTCAATCTGCTGCCTGTAGGAACTTTTAGGGACATGTCTCTTCATAAACAAACTGGCAATTTTGCCTCCATCACAAATTGCTGTATCACACAATGCCCGTATACATAGAATTACTTATGGTTATGATTTAAGCATTCATGAGAAAATGGACACTAATGCAAAAACAAAATTATTGATGATAAATAGCATAAGAAAGGAACTGGCAGTGACAATAGGTCGAGACGCTGGCAGAGCAGAACTCAAGGTGTCTGCCAGTGCCTCAAACACAGTGAGTGATTAAAATGTATGTTAGAGAAAACAAGGAAAAGTAGCAAATTGTAACTGTTCACAATCCCACCCACTTTCCCTTTTCCTCGGCCCGTTAAATGGAATTCTGTCCTGGCCTATTTGTCTTCTTCCCCTTTCCTATTTGCATCAAGCAGGAAAGTGTTCAGCTAAAAGAAGTGTAGGGATGTTGAGCCACAGTGACTTAAACACACAGATGGTGATTTTTTTTTCCACTTCAGTTTTACTGAGATACAGTCACATACCCTATAATCATCCACAGTGTACAATCAGTTGTTCACAGTACCATCATATAGTTGTGCATTCATCACCAAAATCAATTTTTGAACATTTTCATTACTCCCCAAAAAATAAAAATAAGAATAAAAATACAAATAAAGAACACCCAAATCATCCCATCCCCCCATATTCATTTGATGTTTGTTCCCAATTTTCTACCCATCTGCCATATACTGGATTAAGGGAGTATGAGCCTCAAGGTTTTCACGATCACACTGTCACACCATGTAAGCTACATAGTTATACAACCATCTTCAAAAATCAAAGATAGTGGATTGCAATTCAACAGTTTCAGATATTTCCTTCTGGCTATTCCAATACACTAAAAACTGAAAAGGGATATCACAGATGGTGATTGTTCTCACATATTCTAAGCCTGGTTTCTGGAATTGGTTCAGTAGTTCATCAATGGTGAATCCCCACTTTTTAATTCATGCTTGGCACCTCCTAGTCAAAAGATGGCTGCCCCAGCTCCAGACATCACACTTTTCTCAAGGAAGTAGGAAAGGGGAACAAGTAGCACAGGCAACATATGCCCCTTTTATCAGAAATGTGAAAATTTCCCTGGAAGTCAGTAGAAAATGGATAAAGTTTGACCTGTAATGTGATCCACCATGGCATGATTTATGGAATAAAAAACTGGAAACAGTTTATATGTCCAAAGTAAGGGACAGATTAAGTCCACATTGTTAAATCTTTATGATAGAAAATTATGCAGACAATAAAACATTTTAAAATAATCCTTAGAGACATTGGAAAAAGCTTATTACCATTTTTAAGTGAGCAACAGCTAACACAGGACACAAAAGTCTATGATTCTAATTACAATGTATAAAAAATATATAGATGTCTAGAAAAGAAGACGGGATGGCACTCTTCCAGGATTGCCAGTGGTTTTTCTTATCTTTCTCCCTTTTATCTTTGTCCCTCCCACTTCTCTAATGAGTAGGTTTTATAGTTATAATCAGAAACTATTTATTGAAAAAAGAGCTCACCCTTGCCAGACCTCCACTTTGTCCATTGCTTGAGTTTCCCACCATGCAACATGCACTGAGCCCTGGGTTGAATTCTCAGCCCTTGTCCTACCTAGGATGGTTCAGTCTATAAACACCTGGGACACATCAGATCATTTACATTCTAGGCTAATTTTAATAGGGACTACATGCTCCCATGTGCATCTGTCATCTGGGCATAAGTGGTCCTAGTACCCTGTTCCTTCCAGAAGATTCCCAGTGTGGAGGGTAAGTTAAATGTTCACTCTGACTTCAGGGGTGGACAGGGACTCTGAATGAGGTCAGTGATTGACGCTGCCCCGGCCCCCCTCGGAGCTGTCCACCTTGCTAAGTTCCGGCACCCAGAAGGTGGCAAAGATGCCATGGGCAACACAGCAGAGCAAAGAGCCTTGGGAGCACGGGATCAGATCCCAGTTTGAGCTCCCTCTCTGCTAAGTGGGGTGACCATCGGGACTGCCAGCTTTGGTTTCCTTTCCTTTAAATCAGGGGCGATAATGTGACAATGAAGCGGTGGCCAGGAGTAAGTGAGGGAGTCTATGCAAAGTGCCACGGGGCCTGGCCTCGGGCCAGGCATGCCAACGTCAGCTGCCATCCCTCACTCCTGTCACAAACACTCTGCTGTCAGTCACCCCAAATCAGTCCCAGGGCTTCCCCAGGCCCTCCTGGTGCAGAGGCAGTGAGGCGGCATCCTAGAATCAACGTCTGGGGATTCCAGAAGAAGAGTGGTGAATGGTGTCATCAGATATGATTTATGTGCATGACATGCTGGGGAGAAAGAATGTGGAGGGGATTAGTGACAGGAATTAGGGGCTTTAAAAAGCACGTGTCACTTCCATCACTCAGCAGTTGCCCAGGCACATGGGCCATCTGCCAAGGGGGTTCTGACATGGACTTGATGTCTATTTGAGACGTCCTCTTGGGAAAGACCTGGGGAAAGTGCAGGGAGGCCATTGAGAAGCCCTGTGTAGACGGATGCCCCAGCCCAGGGCTTGAAGAGCAGAGCAAAGGGCTGTTGTCAACTCATCCCGGCTCCAGATTTTGGATCTGAAGCCCAGGACCCTGTCGTGTGAACTCAGTAGACATATAGGTCACGGGACAGTTTGCTTTTTGAAATTTATTAGCATCCATTCTTCTTTCACATTTCCTTGCACAGAAGCTTCTTCTCCCACTTAGCCAGCAATTTCTTTGGGAAAGAGTTAAATTATTTTGATCAATAACGCAAAGCAAAGGACAGCATCAGGGTCCAGCTTTGACATCTTCCCCTTGTTTTTAATGAGACAAAAGTGTTGGAATCTAGATTTTGTTGAGAAGAAAACAAAGAGATTTCTAAATCCCCCCAAAGCTCCATTACTTACCAAGAGCTGCTTCTAGTATGTCACTATGAGAAACCTGGGATATGAAGTGGAAGAGCCTCCTGGGAACGCGAAGAAGAAGAAGAAATGCTTCCACTAAGGGGAGAAGTAGGGAAGTGATCTCTAAGACAGTGTTTTTTCCTCCAGTATCTTACTCCCTTGGAAGGGTCGCCATATTGGGAACGGTGGCGAGTGGGAATAGAGTGAATATTTCAGACAGGTATGAGGGAATCAGTGCATTGTCCTGCTTCCCTGAGTGTAGCAACACTAGCATTAATAGTAACCAGAGCAGCGACCACGAGAGCTCACACTTCCATACACTTTGTAGGTGCCGGTGGCATCCTAAGTACCTTACTTACGTGATCGCATTTGGACCTCACAGAAAACCCGTGAGGTAGGCACTAGTATTAGGCCCATTTCAGACATGAGGGAACAGAGGCACTGAGAATTTGAAATAAATTTTCCAAGGCCACTGGCTAGAAAGTGGGAGAACTGGGTTTCAAGCAGAAGAATTATGGACCCAGAGCCCAGGCTTTAAACCCCAAGGCTCCACTGCTTCAGGGCCATGACCCCAGCTTCCACTGCTGAGGCTGATTGCGTGCCCAACCCTTTTTAAAGTGCATTGCAAATATTATCGCATTTGATCTTCAATAATCCCACAAGTAGGTATCACTCTTATTCCTGTTTTACACAAGAATAAAATGGAGGCAGGGAGAGGTTCTAGAACTTTCACAAAATCGCCCAGCCAGCAAGTACCACAGTAGGATTTGACCGGGCAGTCTGGGTCTGGAGTCCCCACTGATGTGGCAGCCTCGGGACCCTGCAGGGCCAGGGAGAGTAGACATGGGAAGACCCAGGGCCCTAACCACCGAGGCAGGAGCATGCAAGCCCACGGCCCCGGAAGGCAACAGCCCGGGTAAAGACTCGGCGCCAACAGAATATGCCCCAGGTTTGAAGACAGTGCTCATCCGCAGCCACTTCAGCTCTCCATCCTCATCAAGGTTCAGCTGGACAAACCGAAGGCTACAGCTCATTCCCGACCCCATCTTCTCCATCCACACCAAGGCTCACCTGGGGTAAGAAGGAATTGCGCTCATCCCCTGCTCCCCTTCTGGCTCCATCATCATCAAGATCACCTGGGCTAACTCAACAGGCTCCCCCAAGCGACTGCTTGTCTGTAATCTCTTCCCTCTACAGCCAGACTTCCACACTCCGGTCCTCTTACTTCTCAGGCTACAAAGCTTCATTGGCTCCCATTGAATAGAGTCGGGATGTCTGAAAGAACTTTCTGTGATGATGGAAATACTCTATATCTGCACCGCCCAATACAATAGCCACTAGACACGTGGTTATTGAGCACTTGAAATATTGGATTATAAATTTCTTTTCATTTTGTTTTATTTGAACTCATTTAAATAGCCTCATGGGGCTAATGGCTACCGTAATGGATGGTGCAGGTCTAGAGTGGGAATTCCCAGGAGGTTAATGTGACGATGAGACCCTTCCTGACCGGGGCTTGCTCATCCAGCCCGAGTGTTCTCACCACCCCACCTCCACCTGATCCAGTGGAACATGTGCTTCCATATGCTTGTGCTTAGCCCCAGGACGACAGGAGACCAGAGAGGGGCCTGGGGCCCACACTCTAAGAGACTCTCGCTCAGGGTTGTGCAAGGGCATAGTATGCAGCATTTCAGAGCTTCCCCTTCTATCTGAAGTCTGCTCCTCCTGCAAGCCCATCTCAAAGGTCTCTTCTACCAGGGAGCCTTTCCCATCACCTCCAGCCAGAGCTGAATGCCTTCCCTTCAGTGTCACCTAGAGCTTCATACAACACGTCATCATGCTCATTCTTGCTCTGCTTTCTCCACTTGTTTCCCCCTCTCAGGCTGATCAGTTCTTTAAGCCCAGGGACCAAGTGACCTTGGCCTCAGCATCCTCAGAGATGCCCTGCCCCATTCTTGGATGTGAATTGAATGACTGAGTTGAATTTTTATGACAATGGACATCTTCCATTCACCTGACCTTCCCCCTAAATGTCAGTCCCATCCAACCCACCCCAACCTCAGGTGTGTGCTCATTCAGGGTTGAATCCAACCCATAGATGGTCAGCAAACAGAAGGGGTTGGGGAAGTTGCTTGTACGCTCATGGCTTATAAGTCTAAATCCTCTTCTAAGGCCAGGTAGATCTCTCTCCTCCAACGTGCCAGGTTTCCCCCACCCCCAGCCCGACCCTACCATCCCACATCCTTCCACCTTCTCTACCCCATCAATCCCTCACACACCCCCCCTTGCCATGTCCTTGTTCTGTTGGGCTCTGTTGAACAATGCACTCCGTCCCACTCCCTCCAACCCCCAGTAGATAATTAGATGCCACTGGTCTTAGCAACAACTTGAGGCTACAATTGTTCCCCTACCAGCACTAATTAGCAACTAAGTACACAGCAAGATAGCCTCAGGAGAGGCCGCATGCAGGACTTTCAGACTGGGTGGAAAATGTCAAGATGTAATAAAACTCCTGCTCTGAATCACAGCTGGAGAATGAAATGCTGGGGAAAGCCAAATCCTGCAACCCCTGAGAAAAAGAGAAGAATGGAGCACAGTTCTCCTTGGAGTGTTTGGGTCTTGGAAGCATAGTTGGGAGGGGGAAAAAAATCCGCTTCGATGGGCAGACCCAGGAGACTGCTCTGTTAGCCCTCTCCTTGCTCTGTTTTTGCTCCATGGGCACTGCGTGAATCCCTGCTGTTCATTCAAGTTTTGTGACTATGAAGCGGTCAGAAGAGGTTAAAAGGTTGAAGATCCCTCTAAAATGGGGAACATCTAATAGGGGACAGAATGACAGCCACATGGGTTTTCTGGGGTCAAGAATCATCTCAGACTCTCTCACTCACAGCCTGGGAGCAGCAGCTCAGAGAGGGACAGTGACTTTCCTGAGTGCACAGAGCACACTAGTAGCCTGATGGGGCTGGGGCTCGAAGCCAGGCACCTGGACTCCCAGACCAGTGCTCTTTCTGCTGTAGCTCAACAACAGAGGGCACCTGGGTTTGAGAAACACAAGCTGACTTGATTTCTTAACTTTCTTCTTTCTCACCGTTCTTGATTGTCCCCTGTCCCACCCTTCAGACTGCCCTTGGCAGAGTGGAGAGAGGACTTGTTGATCAGCTCCAGGACTTTTACATCTTCTTGGTAGGGATGCACTGGGACAAGTCCAGAAGCTTGGGGCAGGTGACCTTGGGTCAAATCTGCTTGCTGGTGACTCGGGGCACATCACTTCACTCTTAGGGTTCCAGTCTGCCATCTGTGAAGCGGAGCTCCTAAAGCTGACCTTGCATCCAGGTCGTGTGGATAAAACTAAACAAAGGATATAAAGTATGCAGTTCAATAGCTCTGGTTGTCAAACTGAGGAGCTACCCTGGGCCAGCCCTGGTCATCACACAGGGCAGCCAGGAGAGGCAGGCCAGGGCCAGGGAAGCCAGTGATCTGGCTGCAGACGCTCAAACCCGAGTCATCGTCCCCACTGCTGGTGGCAGTCGGCTGTGCCCCACTGCAGGCTGGGCGGAGCTCCCTGCTGGCTCTGCCGGCACCCTCACCCCCCACCCCTCGTCTGCCAGGACATCTGGAGCAGCTGACTCAGGCACCAATGATATAATGTTTTTATTTGCTTTGTTTTGCTTTTTGTTTATAAGCCTGTTTTGCTTTTGGTTTATAAACCAGGTCCAAAAGCAGGTCCCAGACGTAAAGGTCAGCCCCATAGCTGACCGCAGGGCCTGGACCCAGCTCCGGCCCGGCCGCCACCCCTAAGGGCTGGTCTGAGCTCTCCTGCTTTCCCACTGCTTAGCACTTCTCCTCCATCCCCAACCCAGGCTGCATGTGGGGGAGACGGAGGCAAGACCAGCAGTGACCCTGGCCTGGAAGCCCTCAGGGGCTCTTGGAAAAGGCTGAGAAATGATTATATAATGCAATCTGACCAAGCTATGACAACAAAAGCCCAGAGGTGAATTTAAGGTTTAAATTAGTTGTAGCAAGTCTCCTCAAGAAAAGTTAACAATTATTTTTATAGTAGAGGAAGCATAGGAGCTTTAGAAGCAGCTGGGAGACTCGGGATCCAGTCTTGGGGGGCAGGGCAGTGCCATGGGGAGTTGAGGGAAATTCTGGGGGAGAGGGAGGTCTGATGGAGACCAGGTGCACATCCTCACCACCAAAACAAATGATGGTGGTACTCGAGTTTGGTACTCGATGAGCACCTACTGTGTGCAGATGCCACATTGGGCTGTGTTTTGAGGAGAACCCAGGGGTTCTGCCCTGAAGCAGCCCTTAGGTCTGGTGAGAAAGAGAACACATGCATAATCACACGTCTGTGCGATCCTGCAGGAAAACGGGCTCCAGCATCGTAACCTCCGGAACCGCCCAGAGCCTCAGTTTCCCCATCTGGACCTATATCATGGTATCCTAATGATACTTCTCTTACAGGGTTTTGGTGGCGATGGAGTGAAATAGCCCATGCAAGGCAGTTAGCAGAGCTCCTAGCTCATTGTAAGAGCTCAGGAAACATTACTTTTGTGAGGATGATGAGGATGGTGGTGACTGGCAACGTACTGCCAGAAGCCACTAAACGGGCTGTGTGGTGGCCTTGAGGGAACCCTAGGAAAGCTCCACGGGGAGTTGACATTCGGGGTAGGACACAGAAGATGATTAGGAATCCAGCAAGCTGAGGAGTCAATGGGGAAGGAGAAGCAGCAGCGAGACATGACATAGCATGGGAAATAGTGGGTGAATGTGAGACTGAGATCCTTCTAGAACATCTAGATGTGGTTGGAAAGGTGGAGTCATTTCAGAAGGACCTTGGATACCATGTGGAGTACAGATTTTTTCTGGTACACCGGTGACTTTCAATCCTCCCTCCCTCCCTCCCTTCCCTCCCTCGTTCCTTCACCTCTCTCACCCTCCCTCTCTCCCTTACTTTCTTTCTGTCTCTCTTTCGTTTTAGTAGTGGAAAATTTTGTTCAAACACAATCTTAAACAGAAGCTCAAGATAAAGAACAGATTAAGATGAAACTGCTCTGTTTAAAGGCCAAGGAGCTGTCCTAGTCTGCTAGTCTGCCCCACCCACCCACCCACCTTGGCAGAAAGCAGAGCCTGAGATAAGCATTTGGTGCAGGTAGTTACGTTTTGGACACAATCTCACAGAACAGAAGTAGGATCTGGAAAGCAGAGACATGGGGAAGGAAGAAAACCAATACAAGGGTGCTACACCTAGCTGGCAATTGCTGTGGGCAGTGGGGGCTGGATTTGCTGAGACCCTCTGAGAAGTGTACAGTAAGCTCCCAGCAATTGTGACCTGAGGGTGGGAAGAAGGGTTCACTAACCCACCTGCTGGTTAAGGATTGCTGCACGGGATGCTCGACTCCCTTGTGTTTTCTGATTTTCCCAAGTGTAGGTGCTGAGTAGTTTCCCACAGGTGGTAGAGGAGCCCTGGGCCACAGGTGGGCAAGGTGGTGGTGCCACTGGGGGGCAGCACCCCAGATCCCACCAGCAGCAGGTGGAATGAAGTGTCGGTTGACGGGATGTGAAGTAGGGCAGTGTGAACGCAAGACTGGTCTGAGAGTGTGAGTATGTGGGGGCCCAGGAGAGCCAAGAAGCCCAGTTAGGTGAAAAAAGTGAGGGAGGAAGCCCCGTCACTTGCAGCAAGGAGGATGAGAGGCACCATTTTGCAGAACAGCTGGGGAGCTGGAGTCCACAGGGCTTGGCAGCTGACTGGATGTGGGAGATGAGGGTGAGGGAGCGATGGAACACTCGCTGGGAGCCCAGCCAAGGCAGTTAGATGGCTGGCGATGTTGCTGACCCAAACAGGCAATCTAGAAGGTTTACTTTTTTCTTTGCAATGGAACAGGGATTTTTCCTTGTCCAGGTAGAGAGAAAAATGAGTCTCAGCTTTCCTGTAAGTCTCTATTAGGCAACTCACTGCCTGCATGTCTTCATGAAACAGAAAGAAATCCTCAACTCATGCAGACTTGGGGGACAAAGGGGCATGGAACTTACCATTTTTTATCATCCACTTACTCTTTTAACAATAGAACTACTTACTACCTTCTCCCATCTCATAGACTCATAGACCCTTGAAGGTGGAAAGACCCTCTCTTTCTGCAGACACACGAGCAGAGGCCCGTGGAAGTGAGGTGCCTGAACCTGCACGGCAAGTTGGAATGAGAATCCAGATTCTAACTCAGGCCTGATTCTCGCTGCTCTGCCACCCTGCTCCTCCCTGCCCCCTTATGTTGGTGTACCACCAGTGTTCTCATCTTAGAATGAGCCTCAGCAAGCTCTGAGGTTTCTGGTCAACACTCCTACCCAAGCAAACCACCAAGCAAGTAGCACTGCCTGTGTACCACCTTTATAGTGAGTTTCCAATGCTGTTTTCCAGTTATTATCTCTTAAACCCCAACTTTCTCCTCAGTTCATTCAGGATGAAACTGATGCCCAGAGCAGAAGAGCAACTCACTCAAGTTCTCATGGCCAATAAGAGAGGACACCGGGTCTGAAACCAGCTTCCTGGCCCTTTCCTCACTTATAACATGGTCTTAAAAACACACCCTTATTTCCACATGGGTTAATTTTGAGGTATACATGAAGCACATAAGCACATAGTGGGAACCCGTCTGTGATGGTTAATTTTATGCATCAACTTGACTAGGTTATGGAGACCAGTTATTGTTCAAACACCGGCCTAGGTATTGATATGGGGGTATTTGAACATGGGATTAACATCTACAATTTTAGTTAACTTTAAGTAAAGGAGATGACCCTTGATGATGTGGGTGGGCCTCATCCAATCAGTTGGATGCCTTAAGAGTAAAGAACCGAGGGATCCAAGAAGAAGAAATTTGGTCTCAAGACTATACTCTCTACCCCTCTAAGTTTCCAATGTCTGTCATCCAGTCCTACCAAATTCGGACTTCACAGAACCCACATTCATGTGAGCTATTGCCTTTAAAAATAAATCTCTTTATGTATGCACATACACACACATCTATATATTTTCCTCTCCTTCTTGTCTGAGCTATTCCAACCAAACC
>PVKY010013548.1:0-10976 GCA_004027775.1 Bradypus variegatus | reverse complement strand
CCATTTTGGAAACACTCTTCATATGCCCTAGCAAGAAAAGGGACTGTGGGGAGTCTAGAACAAGCTCCCCACTTCAGGCCTAAATGTGGCTGGCTGTTTTGGGGGTGGCCTACAAAATGCGGGAACAGCAGGGGCCTCTCGGAACCCTGAAAAGACCTTGACTAATTGCATTTCTCTATTGTTTACGTCAGCAAATTAGCAAAGAAATGAAGGCCTGAATCATTAGGGACGTGTTAGGGATAGATCATTTGGGGGAAACATGGTTTTGTGCATCAGTGGGGTATGTAAAATTAACAGGACCAAAACAAAACAATTGTTAATGGTAGTTAATTAGAAATGTCCTCAAGGACCCATATTTAATTAACTGCCAGCATGAATGTCCATTATTTTTATGCTGCACCAGTTTTATGTCCTGCCTTCTCTTTTCTATCAACAAAATAAAAGTTCTTACAATTTAAAAATGGAAAAAGTCAACATTTTCCTGGGGGCTAAAAGTAGGTCACATACCTGAGGGAAGCTGTGATTGAAGAAAACCTCTATTTTGGAAATATGATTCCATATCTCACATTTTAATATTCATTGCCTTCCTTCTATGTACCCATACCTCTCTCAAGATACATCCGGTGCAGAGAGCTTACGAGTAGAGAGACTCAAATCCGATATTAAAAAGAGGGAATTTTAATTTGCTGCAAACAAAGTCCTTGAGGACTTTAAAGAAGGCCACCTCACCAAAGATCACTTTGGCAGAACTTGGCGCTTGAACAAACCAAATAAAACTGGCCGTCTTATGCAGCAGGCTGTCATTACAAGCAAAAGTGAACGTTCCTAATGAGGAACTTCTTGCATTCTGTTATATAATTGCTGGGTGAGGACGTGCATGCTGCCCATTGGGGAAGTTCATCCAACAGCCCTTATTAATTTTGCATACCGAGTCCTGAGAACAGAGCCTGAGTTCATCTGCCAAATGCCTCTCTACCACTTTTCCATGCCCTGCAAGATTTTCCTCTTTTATTCCCACTCTTCCTAGTGATACAGTGAATCTGATGAATAATTGTTTCCAGTGAATTACCTGTCTCCTGTAATTGCTATCAAACATGTCATCCTATGTTATAAATTAAATCAAAAGCCTGAATTAGAGAAAAGTCTATGCCAGATGGTTTACATAGGGAGATATTTCAGGCAAGAGATATATCACCAGAAGATAGTGACACATAATTTTGGAAGATTCCCTAAGAAGACTGGTACATGTTTTCAGCTTTTCTTTGGCCATGCTCACAGATTTTTAAAAACTGAATGGGAATTTTCATTTTATCTGGACATAAGATCTTAGATAATACTTAAATAGGACAAATTCTTTACACAACATGTACCTACACTTAGAAAACTACCTTGGTAAATGTACTCCATAAAACTAGTGGGCTGTTTCTTGACACATGTGATCTTGTCTGGGGTTTTAATGTAAACTCATTGCCCTTTTCTGTGAAAAAGCAGAAAGCAAAAGATTCCAAAGATGGAGAAAAAAAATGACGGATCAGACTGTGGCTCAGACAGGGCCTCACAGGGCCTCACAGTCACTAGGTCTCGTTTCTCCGTCCCTTTTCCAGAAGCCTCACAGGCTTTTTATGTCACCTTGAATGCCACTGGCCACTTCATGACAGTAGCTGGAATCAGTTTGGCCAACGAGCCCTTTCTCTGTGCCCACAGCTGTGTTCCTCTCTTTACGTACGTTATCCCTAGTCTGTCCGACAATGTCACATAATGGGCATAACTTCCCTTTTTTGTCCCGTGAGGAAACTGAAGCTTAGTTATTTCTCAGGTGTTTTCAGATTATAGAACAAAAGAAAAGGGGCTAAAGAGGTTGGCATTTTGGAGGTGGTGTCCTGTGTGCCCTGTGGCTTCCAGGGGAAGGGGACAGGAGCCCCCGAGTGAGCCGGGTTGAGCAAGCACTGGCCTAACCTATTTGGTTTGCTCTTGTCAGGCAGCTGACCCCCGCAGAGCCCGCTTACTGAGTTAGAGCTGAGCTGGGGGTCACAGAGGAAAGGTGAAAGAGGATAGCAGGGATTGGGAAAACTTGACTCCAGTTCACAGTTTCTTTGGAAACCAGTGATGGTACGCCACTGGCTTAGGCGTCATAGAGAACCGCAGAGGGGAGCAGGCTCTTGGAGGGTAGTTCTGGAAAGAAAATGTAGAAACCCCGATGGGATAAGCCTAAAGCTCTGAAGAAGACCAATCTCAGGAGAGCAGCAAGTCCATCAGTTGATGGGTCCGTTTGCTGGGACACTTTCCCTCTCTTTCCCTTCTGTGATTTTGCTCACTCTTGCGGGGGCATTTAATCTCTCGCAGGGAGGTCCCATTCCTTCATTTATTGCTCGGGATTAATGGTCTGGATCAGGGTCCAGTGAGCCTTGGGTGGACCTCACAGAGTTCTTGGATGGTCAAGCAAAGGAGGCACCAGAGAGTAATTAAAGGCCACGAAGAGGGAGAGGTCAAGAGAAAGTGAAAGAGAAAATAGATGAGTGAATGAAATGCAGACATGGAGGCTCAAAATTTCTGCCTCAGCATGTGTTGATGTAGTTATATGGAATGATTTATTTGCTTAAAATTAAGAAATTTTAGATTTTTTCTTTTAAAAAAAGAGCATTCTTTCAGAGGAGAAACTGAGGCTCCAAGACAAACAATTATTCCTACCCTCACAACTAGTTGATGGCAAGTCCAGGATTAGACCCAGGTTTCTGATTTCCTGCTTACAACCTGGTTGAATAATGGGTCGACATGGTTTCAGTAGTGGTGGAAGGAGAGCGCTGCAGTTTCGAGGAGCACCATGGAGGAGCGGGGCCCGAGCCCTGAAGATGATGGGCGGGTGCCGGGAAGTCAAAGCCAAAGGGAGAGGGACAGGGTTGTGACGGGGTGATCGGCAGATGCGAAGGGAGTGAGGAGCTGAAGGGACCCGCTGGTTGGCTCGTAAGATTTGGGTTGAGAAAGAATGAAAATCCAAATCAGAGAGGTCAGTCTGGGTCTGAGGTGGAATTTCTTGAATGGAAGCTGAAGAGCTGAGCTGGGCATTCTACTTCAGCTCACGTTTCCTGGCTGCCCACGTCTTCTGCTATCTGTTGAGCATAAGCCCTCCCTGTCACTTCTTAGAGACTGGTGAACTTTTGCAGACTCACTGTTGGTGGTCTCACTGCCGTGGCACTTCTTGAACTCGTGCGATGTGCGTTACATGTACAGGCAAAAGCCGAAGCAAATGTCCTCATGTGTGAAAACCAAGGCCTTAGAATCCAAGAACCTGGATGACTGTTCAGACTTTTTAAAAAGTTACATGGGTGTATAGTATCCCATTTTCTTAGGTCCTCAACATTCCATATTAAGCCCGTCTTCACTGTTGAGATTATGTAAGATGATCACTTACTGCTAGCCTATTGGAAACTCCTCCCTTGGGAGCGTGAAAAAGTCTTCTCACAAGTAAGGTGAGGAAAACAAAACAAAACAAAGTCTAGTTTTTAAGGACATGAGCTCTGGAGTCTCAGTCCTATCTCAGCCACTGGCTGCCATCACCAGTGTGTGATTTGGGGCAAAGTAAACTCTCTCTCGGACTCTGGGTTTCCTGTCTGTACAATGGAGATAACGGCACTCCCAACTTCAGGCGGCTCAGGGAGTTAAAGGAGATCATGTATGTGAAGTACTTAGCCCAGTGCCTGGCTGAGCTTGTCTGCTGAAAGTTGCCCCGTCCTTATAGGGTGCTCAGGGGCTTTCCTCGGAAGTGGCTTGCGGTGTACCCTGCTAGCCCATGAAAGCAGATAAGATTCTCCATGCTGCTAGGTTAAGGCTAGCCCAGGAAACATGCTGGCATTTGGACAGGTCTTCTGACTTATGAGGCACAAATGGTCGAGATTTCAGACCTTCAGGAAACTAGCAGAGGTGAACTCTCCCGGACCAGCTCTTGTTCATGAGTTCTTCCGCAGCTGCACAGATGCTCACTGACCACATGTCGCCCGGCCTGTGGGCTCCTGACATGCTGTCTGCTTGTGCTGAATTGCATCCTGATAGTTTTCCATGGATCTGACTTATCTTTTCAATAAACATCTAAGTTCCTGGGTGACAAAAGGAACTAAAGCTTTTTCTTCTTTGCAGGTGGCATGCTTTTATTTCTTAAATATAGTATGTATGGTAAATTTTTTTATTTGAACCCAGTGATGCTAGTGACAATGAGCCAATATCTCGCGCACACTTGAAGAAAGGAGACTATTGCTGTGTGGGTTTCGTATTTTCCATTAGACCAAAAGCCTCCTCTCCACCCGTCAGCGGCATTGCCTGAGTTGAAACTGTCCATGACTATCAGTTTGTCAGATGCTGATAGTGCCGTGACGAGTTTATCCAGGTCCCAGCCAGATCCCCTGTCTTCATTAATATTCGTCACTGTGGGTGGAGAGGCACTGGTGGTAGTGACCTAGTGCCTCGTTACGGGGTAGGTGTGAGGTCATTCGACGGTCACGAAGCCCCCCTTTTTCAGCGAGTTTGAGGTAACGATTGATGGCAGAGCTGACAGCTGGCAGAAGGTTACGTCCACACGTAGCCGTGTCATTCTTTTTCGGGATCCCCTTCCCATTAGGCAGTTCAGCTGAGCAGCAGACCTGGATTATTTCTCTGTAATTTGCCATGTTAGTGATAGGGGTGGTGATGATGATTAATAAGACCCCATCCCTGCACTGAAGCAGCCCCCAGTCTATCCAGGTAGATCAAATAACAACACACGTGTATGATCCGTCTGCTGGGTGCCACGTGCTGTGCTGAGCAAGTTACACAAACCCACTCATGTAGGCTCATCCTAGCATTTGCCAACGCCAAAGTAGATTCTTTCCCTTCTATTTAAAATAAACAAAACTGATAAGCAGTGGTGACGTGGGCTTACTTGTTTTGAGTCTGCAATGCTAAGGACACATCCATTCCCAAAGAAGCTGAGGTGGGTCACAAAAAGTATAACAAACAAATGAGAGAAATCTGGGTGAAGGGAGAGAAATGGGGTCAGATTAGTACAGGGATAGGGGCCATATGCTTTACTTTATAGTTGGAGAGAAAGAGGGGAAGAGGGTAAGAGAAATGGAAACAAACATTTGCAAGATTAAGAGACCCATAAGATATGAAACAAAGCAGGAGAAGTACGACTTTCGAGGGAGCTGAGGTCTGAGAGGAATAACTTCTCTCCTACTCTGAGTTCTTTAGTAGAGCGACTCCTCAATCACTTTTTTACTATACGGAGCATCGTAGGACTTGTTTATTCCAACTTTATGCCTTGGCGAGTGGCTTATCACCAGAGCAGGAGTTAATAAAGTAATTCTGTGGGCTGGTTTCATCCAAGGATACAATTTTAGAACTATTCAGTGGATCGAAAGACGGCAAGTCCTCTGAGCAATTTTCTATCGATTTTGATGATTTCTCACAATTGGGCTTTTGCTTTCAGGGTTACAGAAGGATAAAACCATCATTTGAACTATGGTCTGGCCAGCTCTAAAGTCTCTGCTTCTTAAGCTGAACTGGGTTTCCCCACCCCCATACTCCACAGGCTTTCTGGATGTTTCCATATTGACTGCTCTCTGCCAAGCAGACCACCTTCTTCCTTGACATGGAAACAAAGTAACACTAGCTTGAAACAGTCTTCACTTAGTGATTGGGCAAATATCTTAAGCCACCTTCTTGAATGTGTTAGAGTAAAGGATATTATTTGTCATGACTCCTAACATTTCCCTGATTTCTTATGGATAACATCACCTTTCTGGACTGACTGTCCTTCACGAAGAAGAAAAACGAATGCATAAAATTAAATTGGGGTTCTCTTTGGGGCCCGTATCTGCGTTTCCATCCTTCGAGCCTGCAGTCACCCGGCATGGGAGTGCAGGGATCCCTGGCCTAGTTCGGTGAAGGCGCACATGTGTATATGTGTGAACATGTGTGCTACGTGCATGTATGTATATGTGCACACATGCTTGTGCATCTGGCACAGGTGGCAGCCACCTGAAGGAGGGAGGGGGAAGGAGAGCAGAGCCAGCGACAGGCCCTGTTCTGAGTGGGAAAGGACCATGGGGCCTCAGGAAGCCGCACAGGCCCAGGGGCCCCTGGAAAAATGCTCATCTCAACAGAGCGGGCCTGGGGCGTTGGGTCACCTCCACCGTTGTCCCAGGAGCTGACCCAAAGCCTTCAATTCCCCAAACCCTCCTCTGCTCCCCGCTCTGTTCAGATGAGGAGTGATTTTCAGGGTGGGCCCCGCGACCTCTCACTGCACAGGCCCATCCGGCTCTGGAAGCTGGCGTGCCCGACCCTTTGACCTCCCGCAGGCTGGGGCCCTTTACCTGGAGCAGAAGGAGCAGGAAGCATTCTGTCCAAACGCTCCTTCAACCCAACCCCCTTTTCTGCAGCATCCTCTCCTGTGTAGGGCTTTATTTGTTTTATCAGAAGGTGAGAGGACCCCATCAGCCTGACGGCTCCGGCACCCATTGCTCAAGTTTTGGCGACACCCACAGCAGCGGGTTTTCACGTGGCTGTGGGCAGGAGGCCCCCCAATGGGGCCAGCCCCGGACGTGCCTTCTGACGGGACCCCTGCTGGCCTTTTATTCTTCCTTTCTATATATTTTTAAAGATATTTTACAGCCTGGATTAGCTGCTTATTACTGCTCTACCCCTTTGTTTCCTAGCTCTAAACGATTCGATGTTCTTTACAAACAGATTCTAATCACTGCTAGCAGAGGTAGTAAAATCCCACTAAACAGATAAGCAGAGTTCAAACAAGAACCCTCAGATTTAATCATCCAGAAAAGAAAAAGGGAGAGGAGATTATTCTCCGTCTTGGGACTTTATACAGCTTTTTAGAGCCCCTTTTCCCCCAACTAAATGTGCATTAAATATAAAATTAATATACACCTTCAATCCTAGGAAATGTCTCAGGCTCATGAAGCAGCCCTTGGGGGTTGGGGCAACCTCACCCCCAACCCAGAAACCCCTCCTGGCTCTCTTGCAAGTTTAAGATTCCTGTTATCAGTAAATTAGACTTTGTAATAAATCAGGAAATGTCCAGAAACCATATGCAGACCAAAGTAAGTCTCAGGGAAAGAAGAGAGAGTGATGAGAGTTGGATTGTTTTTGTTGTGGTAGTTGTTGCAAGATATTTGTAAATCATCAAATTCATCATCCAGTAGGAGGCAAAGAATTCCTTTTTTGCATCACCAAAATTTTAGCATCACCAAAATTTTATGACCAAAACCAACCAAAATTTATGTCCAAAATGTCTATAAATTATAGGGCATTCTTTGGCCCCTTCCCCTCCCTCCACCAACAGACTAGGTGATCTTCTATCTCTCAGAAATTAAGATTGAATTTCTCTTGGCGCCTGGCTCTAATGGCAGTGTGAATTCAGGAGACCCCCAGAGCTCTCCTCGGTACCACGTGGCTGTGGGCCAGGTCTCCCTCATGACGCCTGGTGCTGAAGGTCTGGGGAGGCTCCTGGGGGACAGTCATCCTGTGTGGTGGAAACAGGAAGACCTGGGTTCTGATCCCAGGGCCGCCAGGTATTCTGAACCTGAGCAAGGCATTGGATTTGTCGGTTCTTTCCTTATTGGTAAAAGGATTTGTGAAATGGTGGGATAATGACACCTGCTTCATTTGGTGACTGAGAAGTCATTGAGTTCCCTGTTTGGAAAGCCCCTGGGCCAGGCCTGGCCATAGCAGCAGCTCAGGAGCACCTAGATTCCCTGCAGCCAGCCAGTGGTCAGAATTTAGCAGAACAGAGTTTTGAAATGAAGGTCAGTTTTATATCCAGGGTGAAAGGGAACCCTGGAATAAACCTTTTTATTTTAAGATTTGGGCTGTAAGAATAGACCCCCTGGGATTAGAGCAGTTATTAAACCAGGTGGAAATCATTTATGAAATGGGCAATGGGTACTGGATAACTGTAGGCATCTCGGGTACCAACACCAGCACTAAACAGGTGGGCAGTTTCTAAAAAGGCTAAATGAAGGGTTGAACCATCACCCCAGTTCTTCAGAGAGTCTGTCATTTTCTCACATGAGAGAACCACTTCAAAGAAAACACAAATACTTAACATCCGTGGCTAATCCTCACCCAACTGGAGTCTTCCTCTGGGTTCCACCACATGCAGCAATCCATTCTTGAGAGGAAAGAAGGTAGCGGCTCTGCTTTTCAGGGAGGGGGGAGGGGAAGGAAAGACGGGGGAATGAAGAAAAAGTGGAGTTGTTAAGAAGCAGCACTTAAAATAAAGCCCAGAGGAAACCAAAAGGCTACCTTTGGGTGTACACCTTATGTTCTATTTCCTGAGTCCTGGATTTGTAAAGGTGAACGGGGCTGGGTTCAGGAACCGTGGGAGCTAAAGTGAGCTTTAAGATAGAAGCTGTAATTGCAGGTCCTGCCCACTCTGAATGGTGAATATATTTTGGTTGTGTATGATGAGAGATGTTTGCCAGATTTTGGGAAGAAGCTAACTGTGTCATGCGAAAAGGGCTACAAAGACATTAAATGCCCAATGCAGTAGTGGTATTTGCGTAGTGAATACTTGAAAACCTTCCCCATCTATATACAAAGAAGCACTGAAGCGCAATCATTTCTTATCACATGTTGGTAGGACGTGGATATCATGTTGCATTTGGTGGAAGGGTTAAACGCCCAGATTGTGTAATGAGACAGAACTGAGTCCAGATTCTGTCTCTGTCTCAGATTAGCTGTGTGATCCTGGACAATTTACTCGCCCTCTCTAGTCCTCAGTTTCCTTATCCATCAAGTGGGGATAACAGTACCTATTTTTTAGGCTGTTCTAAGGACCAGTGAGAGAATGGGTATGAATCACTTGGAGCAGCACACAGACGAGATCATTACTGTATAATTTACAATCATGTATTTACATAATTAATAATTAGCATTTCTGTAGTTGTCACAATCTACTACTGGTTAGCTAGCTGGCTGGAACCAAGAGTTAATACTGTCACCATTGTGGGTTTGACCTTGTGTTGACTTTGCCATTTTCTGTGGCCCCAGGCCGTCTTCCTCTGTCCTTGCTCACTAGGAACCAAATATTTACGAGTGTGGAGGGAATAGGGCAAACCCATCAGCACCGCAGGAAAATCAGCCCAAGCACGTGGTCACTAATGTCATGTACGTGTCAGGAAGGTGGCGTCTTCCCATTCTCCCTTGACCATCAGGGAGGGCTCCACACACGCTCCATTGGAGCTCCACAGGCTGACACGTCACACATAGGGTCCAAGCTTTGTATGTCAGGGACAAAATTGGTAGCTTTCTTTTAATTGACCCATGTCAGTCTCTAGTCAGAGGCTAATTCGTTTCGACTCCAGGGCAATGGACAGAGATGACATGGAGTACACTCTTACCCCGGAAATTCTTTTTTTCCTCTCAATGGATATAAATACCTCCATGCTATTGTACTTGGCATGCAGTATGCAAATGGAGGCAGGAGTCCTGAAGCTCATTAGGAAAGGGACAGGGGCTTGGAGCAAAGAGAGGACAGCACCGCGCGGCCGTTGATAACAGTGGCCTTGTCCAGAATAGTGCATGGGAGCTTTCTTATCTCACTCTGGCAGGAGGTGCCGTGGGCTTCCTGTACGAAATCAGGAGCGAGCGCTGCTTTCCTCTTGTTGTTCAGCTTCCTCTCCCCTCAAGACGGTTCCCAGCACAGCAATTATCTTTGCATCTTCAAACATGGCACAATCTACTTCCTTAAGAGCTTGATGTATTCTTAAGGCTTAGACAGAGTCCCCTCCCCCCAAATCTCTTTTCAAGTGCTGTGATATAGCCAAGCTCCTAAGTGACATTCTGTTTTTAATGGTTCCAGTTGCAAAGAGGGAAGAAATCACAGTCCCCCAAATGTAAATGTTTAAACATGACAACCTCTCCTCATCGGGTGGGGGAGGGGGGGCTTGTTGTAAGTTTTGGTGCCAGGACCTGTGCAGTGGGGAACTGTCCTTGGAGTTCTGGGCAGGGGGTGGCAGAGCTTGCCAGCCCCAAGTGAACTTGGACAGCAGAATGTTTTTCTCCTGGGAAGCTCCTAGACTTGCTTTACCCTAACATAATTCTTTGCATTTGCTGAAGACCAAGAGTATGAAATTAAGGTCTTTCACCTCCCCTATTTGATTTTTTCATGGCTTTGGAGGTGAAATGAATGAGATCCAAAGGCTTCTCTTCTAGATACGAGGGAACGTCAGCTGTTTGTGGTTGCAGTGACAAGCCATGTGCACGTTTGAAGCATAGGTGTGCACGCGTGTGTGTACCTTATAGATATTGTCCATGCGCTGAGTGTGCGTGAAAAGATGGGGAGCCAGGTGTAGACAGGATAGTCTGGAAATGGGAAAATACACTGAGAGTGAAAAAAAGAGCAAAGTAATGATTTTTAAACTTTATCATTAAAAGGTTTCAAATAAAGAGGAGAGTGTATCATTTCTCTGTGGTTCAGTATTCTCTTCTAATCAATAATTATTGGGTTAAAATGCCTTTACTTTACCTGATAAGATTATAAGGAACAATTAGTAGAAATGGCTTAAATTCCTTAAAGAGTGGTCAATCTTTATTAATTCTTTTTTTATTTTAACTCATAATCTAACTATAAAAAAAGACATTTTTACAACATGTGGGGAAATGAGATCTGTGCACTGGGTACAGACAGCACCATGGAATTATGGCTAATTTTGTGAGGAGTAATAATGGCACTGTGGCTGCATTAGAAAATAAGCATGTTTTTCAGGGATGCATACCTAAGTATGGAGGGTTAAAATGACATAATGTCTGGGATTTGCGTTTGAAGATGCCACAAAAGTAAAAAGTATAAAAGAAACAAGGGGGAAATGAAGCAAATTTGGCAAAAGCTTGACAATTGTTAATTCTGAATGATGAGTCTATGGCTGGTCATTACATTATGCTCTCTCCTCATGAGTTTTTTTTGAAAATAATAAGCAATTAAAATGAAA
>PVKY010013547.1:0-10977 GCA_004027775.1 Bradypus variegatus | reverse complement strand
TGTATTTTATATCATGTAGGAAGTAAATAGTGGAGTTACAATTAAAAAATTATTGACTTCTATTTGTATTCCATTGTGGTCAGAGAATGTGCTTTGAATATATTCAATTTTATTTTTTTTAATTTATTGAGGCTTGTTTTATGTCCCAGCATATGGTCCATTCTGGAGAAAGATCCGTGATCACTAGAGAAAAATGAGTGTCCTGGTGATTTGGGATGTAAGGTTCTATATACATCTGTTAAAATTCTCTGCATCTCTTTCTTCTTTATTTGTTTCTCTGTCGGTAGGGCTCTCTTTAGTATCTGAAGTAGGGCAGGTCTTTTATTGCTAAACTCTCTCAGCATTTGTTTGTCTGTGAAAAATTAAAGCTCTCCCTCAAATTTGAAGGAGAGTTTTGCTGGATAAAGTATTCTTGGTTGGAAATTTTTCTGTCTCAGAATTTTAAATATGTCATGCTACTGCCTTCTTGCCTTCATGGTGGCCGCTGAGTAGTCACTGCTTTGTCTTATATTGTTTCCTTTGTATGTGGTGAATTGCTTTTCTCTTGTTGCTTTCAGAACTTGCTCCTTCTCTTCAGTATTTGAGAGTCTGATCAGAATATGTCTTGGAGTGGGTTTATTTGGATTTATTCTATTTGGAGTTCACTGGGCATTTATGCTTTGTGTATTTATATTGTGTAGCAGGTTGGGGAAGTTTTCCCCAACAATTTCTTTGAATACTCTTTCTAGACCTTTACCCTTCTCTTCGCCTTCTGGGACACCAATGACTCTTAAGTTTGGACGTTTTATTTTATCTAGCATATCCCTGAGATCCATTTCGATTGTTTTGATTTTTTTCCCCATTCTTTCTTTTGTTCTTTCATTTTCCGTTCTGTGGTCCCTGAGGAGGCTGAGTCATTGTTCAGTTTCCTCTAATCTTGTACTATGAATATCCAGAGTCTTTTTAATTTGGCCAATAGTTTCTTTTCTTTCCATAAGACCTTCTATTTTTTTTAATTTACTCTTGCAATGTCTTCCTTATACTCTTCTAGGGTCTTCTTTATGTCCCTTATATCCTTTGCCATGTTTTTGTTCCTTGATTATAGTTCTTTGATTAATTGTGCCAAGTACTGTGTCTCTTCTGATATTTTAATTTGGGTGTTCGGGATTAGGTTCCCCATATTGTCTGGTTTTATCATACGCATTAAGATTTTCTGTTATTTTTGGCCTCTTGGCACTTGCTTTGCTTGATAGGGTTCTTTCAAGCCTGGCTGTCCCCTGACATTTAACAACACCCTCAGGGCACTGCTGCGACACCCCCATGCACACCACAAACACTCTCCGCTGTGCGAATGCAACCAGGGCCCTCTTTAATTCTCTTTTAACCATGTTTGTGCTGCCTTCTTTCTGAAACCTGCAAACATTATATTATCTCTTCCACACAGTCAGCTTTTCTCTTCTTCCTTCGTATTGTATTCATATATTAAAAAGTACTTATGTTGACTTTGAATCTTAACAAGCCTCTTATCATTCGGTTTCTAGTCATTTTGGCACCCTTGTTACAATTCCATTCAGGTTTTTGTAATTCAGCCTTTATTGTTGATCCTTCCAGTTCATGAGCCCTGTGCTTTGAAGATCTGGTTAACATAACAGAAGAGCTCATCCAGCATCCTCCTCAGTGCCTTGGTTTCCTCAGACCAAGTGTTGTTCCTGGGGATATAGTTGGGAGCAGCAGTTCTGTGTGTCTGCTCCTCAGATTATAAAGGATTTCTATAATCTGTGACCCTCCACACACTGAGAACCAGCATTGCTGCCAAGGATTGCAACAAGCAAATAATGCCCCCACAGATTTCCAAATGGCCCCTATGGGCATGCCCAGTCAGGTCACACACCGCTCACCCCAAAATACACACACATTCTTCCCCATTGGGATTGTTTGTGCCTC
Organism: Bradypus variegatus; assembly: GCA_004027775.1. Taxonomy (NCBI): domain Eukaryota; kingdom Metazoa; phylum Chordata; class Mammalia; order Pilosa; family Bradypodidae; genus Bradypus; species Bradypus variegatus. The sequence continues at coordinate 9,054 of PVKY010013547.1, read as the reverse complement.
TGTTGACTCTTTTTTGAAAGCTTCTCATCTCTTCCTTTAGAGTTTGACTCATTCTTTTAGAATCATTCTTCCTTTTAGAGTTTTGAGGTTTTGTTTTGCCTTTTTTTGTGTGTGCATTGCCTTAGAACAAGTCATATGGTATTTTATTTTATCTTATTTTGTCTCACTTGCCATAATGGGAAATGTCAAACATAAACACAAATAGAGAGAGTAGTATATGAACCCCGTGGCTCCATCACCCAATTATATCACCCAATTATCTGCTGCCACTAGATAATTTTGAAGCAAATCACAGACATTATATAATTCATTTTATGTATTTTTTATAAACTTTTCAAAACATACACACACACACACACACACACACACACACACACACATATTTAAGTTAATGAGGTTTGCTTATTTTGCCATGATTCCATCTTCCATATCACTACACATTCCTTCTGGTTCACCAGGCTTGAATCCAGTGTTCTGAGACAAAACTGTCAAGACAAGTCTAGAATTTATCAGGTGCTCTGTTTTCAGCAGCAGGAGACTTTCAGCAGCTCTTTGGACCATTTGCGTTTCATTACTGCTTTATGTTTTATCTGTGCTAGTCTAGGGATCTGTATGAGGCCAGCTTCATTCACGTCCTCTATCACTTCTGTTTCTGCCACTCCTTAAGTTCCCTGAAAAGCTCTCCGCCAAGCTGGGAACTCTGTCTGTGATTTAACAAACCCTCCTATTTTGCTCCTTGCCTGTTCTGCTGCTTTGAACAAGATATGCACTGTTGATGTTCTCCAGTCAGAATTCCCATCCTAGCACTTAAGGAAAACAAAGAGATTGTTTTTCATTTGTGTCTATAAAAATATTTTGAAAATGAGGGGAAAATATGTTGTCAGTTAGTGGATAAGTGCTAAAACACAGCAGAAAAATCAAAATGATTGGCTCTGTCATGGTTCTTAAATGATTAGGACAATAAAATGATGAGTTCTGCTTTCTTTCTTATCCCCCTCTGGGGATGCCTTTGTTTGCTATTTAATTGCCTGGTGGTTAGAATTGATTAACTCTGCTGACTTTGGGGCAGCTCGTTGAAAACTGATTGGTGGCTACCGAGTAGACTGAGTTTGACCTGGAGCATTTTAAGTGCTAAACCATCGGCTCTGAGGTCCCTGGGCTCTTCCATTTATGCCGGGATCCATGATTTTGACCTTGGAGGCAACTTTCCAGGCAGGCCTCTCTCTGAATCATGCATTGTCATCCTTTTGAATTATATTTTCAAATAGAACTCTCCTCTAAATCCTTGCCTCTAGGATGGCGTTTAAAAGGAGGGTAGAACTGTGTTAGGAACAGCCTGAACAATTCCTGTATCCCTGAGCTGCAAACAGTTCCAGCCATAGGAAGGGGATGTTAAATGCTCACAGCAAACACACCAAAGGAATCCTCTGATAGTTATATTCCATTAGAATGTGACCTGTTGCTTTGAAAAGTCTTGTCAGAATACTTTTCTATACTAGTTCCCTTCCTAAAAAGAGACATCATTTTGGCTGCTTTATCTTCCTTTGAGCTTGTAACATCAACCTTGGATTAGGAGGTACAGTAGTATCATTATCTTATCATTATTGATGTTGATCAATCACTAGAGTGACTTAAGTAACTTGCCTAAAATCATAATTAATTAGCAGGGGAGTCTGGAACCGACTCTGCTGGAATAGAGAGTACAGTTAGCTATGGCTTGTCCACTCATTCTGCTTTTGCCAAAATCATTGTCTATAACAATTCAGACCATCATGACTATTAAAATGGCCATCAGTAAACCATCAGTTCACCATCATGAATTGCTGCCTGCAGACACATGGAGACAAGAATCATCCTCATATTTACCCAAAAGAATGGAACAGATGTTTGCATACTGATGTTCATCATGGCCTTATTCACAATTGCCAAAAGATGGGAGCAACCCAAGTGTCCATCAACAGATGAATGGACAAACAAAATGCAGTATATACATACAATGGAATATCACTCAGCCATAAAAAGAAAGGAAGTTCTGATTTATGAAACAACATGGATGAACCTTGAAGACATCAAGTTGAATGAAAGAAGCCAGACGCACAAGGACAAATATTGTATGATCTCACTGATATGAAATTAGAATAAGGAAGTTCAAGGAGTCAGAAACTAGAATACAGGACACCAGGGGCTGGGGGTGGGGCAGGGAATGGGGAGTTGGCGCTCAGTTGGTGCAGAGTTTCTGTTTGGGATGACAGAAAAGTTTTGGTAATGTATAGTGGTGACAGTAGCAAAACATTGGGAATATAATTAACACCATTGAAGTATATATATTTGAATGTGGTTAAAGGGGAAATTTTAGGTTGTATATGCAGTACTAGAAAAAAAATTTTAAAAAACAAACCATAGGACTGTACAACACAATGAACCCTAATATAAACCATGGACTATAGTTAATAGTATAATTATAATAATATTGTTTCAACAATTGTAACAAGGTACCATACTAATGTAAAGTGTTAATAATAGGGAAAACTGTGGGGGCAGGGGTGTGGGTGGTATATGGGAACTCTGTATTTTTTGCGTGATTTTTCCTTAAACCTACAACTTCTCTAATAAAAAATAAATTTGAAAAACAAAACAAAGCCATCCTCCCTGTGGCACTGGCTAAAGACGGCAGCAGAGAAGGCTCTGCAGCTGGAGAAGGAGCCTCTGGGCGAGAGACTCCGCAGCGTTCACTGCCGGATTTAGGATGAAGCCATTGTGGCTCAGCAGGACGGCATTCAGCATTCTGGTCTCAGCTCTCTGTCTTGTATGAAGTGTGTGCTGAGGATGACCTCTCTCAAAAGAAAATAACCCCCACGAAAAGTCTGCCCCGTCTGGACGACCAAATGCTTCTACGGAGCCTTCGGGATCTCCCACTTGGAGGCGTGGCTGGGTGACAGCAAGGAAACACGGCCGCTCAGGGCTTTGTCTGCTAATTGCACAGAGGACCCCGCTTCCCGGGGCTTCCCTGAGTCCACAGTTGAGGTTTCCAGAACATGTTCACGGACCTGACTGGGCCGGTGGAGAAGCAGACTTCGGGAGCCAACCTGTTGGCCTCCTTCAGCCACCAGGGCCCCTCGGACCACCTGGCGGTCTCCCTGCCGCTGCGCACGTCGGGTGACCTGCAGCCCGGGCGCAAGTTCTCGGTTCAGCGCATCAAGGGGCGCGGCCCGCCGGGGAGTTCTGCCAGCAGGAGGTGGAGCCACGGGCGGGGCGCGCGACTGCAGCCCCGTCGCCCACCGGCCCAGGCCCTGGGCGTCGCCGTCCAGGTGTGGTGCAGGTACCGCGCCCAGGGCGGCACCACCAACCTACACGTCTTCCCCGAGGGCTCCGAGCCCGAGGACTACCTTCTCTGCAGCCTGGACGCCACTGTCTCCTCAAAGACAGGGTGGGCCCCAGTCTGCTGCCGCCCTAGACATGTCGGCCGGCACTAGACACATGCAGAGGTGTGTTTTTTTTCTGATGGTTATAACTGGACATATTTCATTTCCTCCCCCTTTTTTCCTGTCACACAACCTCCATGTTTATTAAAGGGAATGCTAGTGGTGGAAAAAAATCCACATCCTTGTCTACCTTTCAGAGTTATTGTGGTTACTGAAAGTGCAAATGTATGTGAAAATCATATTCAAACAAAGATGCTGCTGCTAATATCATATAACATCCGTGGAGAAGGGGACAATATGTTGAATAAGGCAAGAGATGATTCTTAAAATTTGTTAAGGACTTTTAAAATTAAAATTATTTTGACCCTTGTGAATCCTCTGAAAGCTCGTGAAGACCCCCAGAGGCCCTAGGAACACACTGTAAGAACCAAGGCTACTACTATATTTATACTATATTCTGTATTTTTAGATTACACTATATTAAGTTGTAGAATAATATTGAAGTTATTACCCCATGGCCCATCACAGCAAGGCCTGAAGCAATTCTCTGCTTAATTAGGAGGAAAAGGATATATAAGGCAACAGAGATCTTGTAAGGTAGAAAGGCAAGGAAAATAAATATTTGTACCAAAAACAGTGTGAGATTGTTATGAAGATTAAATGAGATGATGCATAAAGAATTCAGCTAAATAGCAAATGAATCATTTTTTTTTAAAGTTCAGCCTAATTCCAAATACACTAAATATTGATAGATAAAATGCACATAAACAAAAGCTTTTTAGGGTCCTCAACAACTTTTAAGAATTGGAAAATACCAAAAAGTTTGAAAATTACTGAAATATAGAATAAAATATATGGTATAGTATATAGTATAAATGCCTTCAATATTATGCTACAGTATAATAAAATATAATTTAATACTAATATAGTATAATATAAATACATAGCAGGAGAGGGGGATATAAGGGATATATCACTGTACTTTCTGCATAAATTTTCTGTAATCTAAAACTGCTCTAAAATAAAGTCTATTAAAACTGTATATATAATATAGTATAGTATAACTATAGCAATAGCATAAATGTGTTAGATAAGGCAGTTTTTCATGTTGCAAAGACTACTCTGATCCAATCCTACTCCAAGTCATTGATGCTTATTAGAAAAGCACAAAAGGAATAAGGAAACCTAATGGGTACCCCAAATGAATCAAAATAGGCACTTAACCACAGCCTCGGCTGGCATCCATAATTCGTTACTTACTCTTAAAAATTATGATGTTACCAGTGATCTGAAATAGGTAAAGAATAACGGGCTTATCTTCTAAACAATTATTTTAAAAACCATCCATTGCCACTCCTTTAGTCAGTTCCTCTAGTAGGTGGTCTATTTCCACTCATTCTTTAATGTAACAAAAGGAAATGCCTACAGATGAAGTTAAGGTGAAACCAAAGACAACTAAGAAAGGTAACCAGAAGCCTAGAAGAGGAAATGCCAGCTACTTTCATGGTGATGTTAATGTTACTTCTTCTTCAAGCCTGAAACACAGACTTTTCATATTGGCTTGTGAAAGCAGAAATAGCGATGTGTTAAGGGAAATAACTTAATAAACTGTAGTATAGCCATACAATGGAATACTATGAACCAATTAAAATGAAATAAAATTTAACAATGTGGGGAGAGCCTCAAAATAAAATGGTAACTGAAAAAAGTCTGTATATAAAACTGTATATGAGTATGACCACAAGATTGTTGTATACACACACACACAAATAAAAACATGAAAGATATCTATTGAAATGTTAACAGAGGTTATCTTAGGATATTGGAGTTATGAGGTTTTTTTAAAATTAATTTTTTCCTTATTTTCCAAATATTCTGTAATGAGCATTCATTACTTTTATAATAAAAATACAGATGTAAAATAGTAAAGGGATTGTATATTATGGTTGAAACATAGACAAGGATTTCTGAAGATTACAGCTTCTAAAAATAAATATATGATTTTAAGACTCCTAATTGCAAATAGAAACATGACTTTTCCAGTTGCTTTCCCTTATTCTAAATGCTTTTTTAACAGATTCCTATTGCACTAAACAGTTCAGGCATTCCCAGCAGGTATTCAGTTTCTCAGGAGCACAAGTCAAATGTGTGAGGGAAATGGTTTTCAGTCTAGTAAAGCAGTCCAGTAGTACACTAAGAGTTTCCTTCTTATTTAAAGGTGATTATTTACATTTGCCTAAAGCTCCTAAGTTGCTCCTTGAAATATCTGCTAAACACAGAACCAAAGCAAGAAAAACCCTAGGGAATAGATGTGGCAGAAATAGGGCTAAGATGCATTTTTTTAAATGAGGAGGTATTTGAATAATAAATGGTGAAAAGAAAGACATTTATTAGTTGGAGACAAAAACCTGAAAACAACTTGAACAACAGTCATAACATAGAGGTATTAATTTCTCCCTTAGAAAATGATTTTTAACTCTTAATTAGATTGCTTATTTCCCAAAAGTTGGCCAGCCCTCATGGTGAAGAGAGATCCCACAGTACCCAGTCAGATGGCATAAGTGCTTGGTGGGGTTGTGAGGAGGTGGCAGTAACGCCTCGCTTAGAAGAAAGCGTGGGATGCCGCCAAGCTTCACATCCAGGGCTCAAAGGCATCCACTGCCCTGTGTTATGTCACACCAGGTCATCCAGTGTCTCAGGGAACTACAGTTCTCAGGCTCTTGCCTTTGGCTCAATGTAGGTTTGGCCAATAGAAACTACTGGAAGATTTTTCTCCTTCTCTACCTCGGGTGATGTCTGTGCTTTTTCTCCATTAACACCCTCTCCTCTCTTTGCTCTTCCAGCCTTAGTAGCTTCTCGTTGTTTGCTACTTTTTGGGTTGTCTTCCTGTCCCCTTGTTTGGCTTCTCCACTCTTTCATCCCTTATAGAATGAATCCCTATATTAAATTCCCTTGGAAATACCCAAATTGGTTTCTGCCTTTCAGACTGAACTCTGACTATATACCTGGTTATAATTTAGGATCCTGCTGGGATAAGCAGCTAAGCTCAAAGGAACATACATGAGGGAGGCCAACTGGAGAAGTTTCAGAGATCCATTGCACCATCAGATATGTGTCACAGTGGCAATGCCAAAGTTCAGAGACTCAGTAAAATGGGGCCTGTTAAAAGCACAGAAATTAAGAGGGCATTTTAAGCATGTGTTAAAAGGAAAACAGGTTTCATGTATGACGGTTGGCAGATTGTTTACACACCATGTGGAGGAGCCATTTATTTCCTTAGGAATAAGATTTTTGATACCACGGAGTTTAAACAATGCTTTGCTCTTGAGTAGTAGCTTTCTGGGACTGTTGCTAATTTGATAAATCTTGAACAAAGCCTGGATACAGGAAGATAGCTCTCATTGCTATGGTAAGCTTGACTGGGTAACAGAGCGTATATAATTTTTAAAAACCACTTGGGAAAATTACTGGCTGCTTTTTAAATTTAAAAATTTCCAGCTCTATATTTATTAAGTCAGGACCATAATTTGTGAAATAAAAGAATTACCAGCTGCTATCGCTTTGCCACCAGTGGGAAATCCATATTACAGAGGCAGGCATAGAACAGATATCAGTGGTGTGTGCCCTGTAAAGAAAAAGTTGTATTCAGTACACAGTAGATATAAAATTTCAAAATCATCAAGGAACAGGAATAAACCTACCGGGATTAATAGCACCTTTTAAGGTGGGCTTTGAAGAATGGCAAGGCATTGTTTAGGTAAGAGCAGGATGGGGTTTTAGGAAGATTCATGATTTCAAGTGGGGAGAGGGAACAGTAGCAGGAGAAACTAGCCGGGAGTGTTGCAAAATGAGGCTGGCTTTGTAGTTTACAGTAAGGAGTTTTCACTTCATTTTGTGGTGGGTTTTTGTTTTTGTTTTTGTTCTGGAGGGAGAGGTGCAGAAGTTTTTTAAGTTGAGGAGTAGCATGATCAGAACTGAGTTTTGCAAGTTCCTTGCATGTAAAAGCTCAATAAATATTTGTCCATTGAATTTTTGAAAGGTGCTAATGAAACAGCAGCAAAAATTTGCCTGAATATAATTACAGTGCTTTTGGTGGGAGCATTTTCCTGCTAGGTGTGATTAACCCCTATTGTTGGTTTCCTAGCAATCCAGCATCCTGGAGAAATCAGGAGAGTTGCTTGAACGTCTCCCCCTCGGAATCACTCAGCACTGTTGGAGACATGTATCTCATTCATTCCCCTCGACATCCAGAGAATTCCAAGTCACATTCAGAAGGGATTGTTAAGCTTCTGCTGAGAGGGCTGGGTGAGGGTGGGATAGTTGGTCCAGTTCTCTCTTACTCTTTGCATTCTGCACCAGAATAAGATCTTCACAGAAAACACAGAAACAAAGATCTTGCAGAGAGAGGCTCAGATTATAAGTGAGCCTGAGGACAGTCAGATGAGCTCCCAGGGTGAGATCTGGGTGAGGGAGGACAAAGATGGAAGGAAGCAAAGGGGCAAAAACATCATCAAAACTCAGAGGATCTTATTTAGTAAGCCTTGGATTGGTCCTTTACTGAAGTTGTTTTTATTATCCCCAATTTATAGGTGAGAAGCTAGAGACCTACAGAAGTTAACTGGCTTGAGCAGACTGGCCAGACCTGGCCCTCGTCACAGGACACAAGCACAGAAAGGCCATCGACAGACTCAGACTCCCCGTGGTTGCCAGGGGCCAAAATGGGCTAACTCCAGTACACGCCCTCTGCTGACCTTCTGTGAGTCCTCTTTGGCATTTGACCCTTTCCCATATCCTCCTCAAAACATTGCATAGTTCCTGTCCCCAGTTGCCCTCATTCACCTCCTAACTCCAGCTGCTCCTGGCAGGCGCCCTTGGCAGACATTTCTTCTGCTGCCCACCCCTTTCCTTTAAGAGGTGGTACCCCAGAGCTCAGATCCCAGCCCCTTTTGTTCTCGCACTACGAACTTCCTATAGTGAATTCATCTTCTGTCCTGGCTTCAACCACCCCTTGCATGCTGATGACTCTTAAGTCAGGTCTCCACTTCAGACCATTCAGTTGCCTCCCAGTCCCATACTTCTCAGATTTTAGTATGTAAGAGAAAGAGTGCAAAGGAACTTCCTTGGACCAACAGCATAAACAGCTCCGGAGAGCTCATTAGAAGTGCCGATATCTCACTTCCTACATACCCAAACCTACTACGGTTTCAGAATCTGCATTTTAATAAGGCCTCCTGGGCACTTTGCAAGCACATTCAGATTTCAGAAGCACTGACCTGACCAGAGGTTCTCACAGTGTGGTCCCTGGGTCAACAGCAAGAGCTCCACCTGGGGACCTGTTACAAATGCAAACTCTTGGCCCAGAAATCAGGGTTTAACAGTCCTCCAGGTGATTCTGATTCATGCCTAATTTTGAGAACCATTGCCAACAGCTGTTCTTAAATGTAGCCATACATTGGGATCACCTGGGGAGTGTTTAAAACCGATAATGCCTCCGGACATCTCCAGAGTCTGTTGATTGTTCAGGTGTTCAGATTGACATTGGAATGTTAAAAAAAAAAATTCCCAGGTGATTCTAACGTATCATCAAGTTTGAGAGCCCCTGACCTTCTCTTCTCATACTACAAATCCTCTG
>PVKY010013546.1:0-10981 GCA_004027775.1 Bradypus variegatus | reverse complement strand
GGTATTATTTTAATGGCAAATATTGGAATAAAACTTGCTCATCAATTAGAGAATTCAAAACATATATTGTCTACATATAAAATAATGAGGTACATATGTATGAACTGATATTTTTTAAAAAGGTATTTTAAGGAAAAAGCAGTATGATAGTTTTGTTTTTGGTGGGGGATAGGCAAAAAATTCTGGAAGGCTGCATTTAAAAATAAATCCTAGCACTGGCGAATTTTTTAATAACCTTTGATATGGTTGCAACTTTTGCTGTGAAAATTAATATTTAACATTAGAAGAGAAAAACAATAGAGAAACCAAAAAAGTTCATACTTTGAAATGGCTGAACAAATTGATATAACTTTACCTAGACTGATTAGGAAAAAAAAAAAGAGAAAGAAGACTGAAATTGTTAAAAGCAAGATTGAACTAGGAAACATTACTGTCCTCCTTACAAAAGTAAAAAGGATTATAAAGGAATGCCACGAACAACTATATGCCAACAAATTAGATAACTTAGATGAAAAAGACAAATTCCCAGAAGGAGATATACTATTGAAGTGACTCAGGAAGAAACTGAAAACATATAACAAGTAAATACAATAAATTATTATTTTTTAAACTTTTTATTGTAGTAACATATATACAACACAAAATTACCCATTTTAACCACTTTCAAGTGTACAATTCAGTGTTGTCAATTACATTCACAATATTGCTTTACTGTTCACAACATTCATTATAGCAAACTTTCCATCACCTCAAACAGGAACAATTCAACCATTTAGCAATAACTCCCTCCTCCCATCCCCTCAGTCCCTGGGAACCCATGATCTACTATCTTTCTCTCTGAAATCTGATTCTTCTAGATATTTTATACAAGCAATATCATACAATATTTGTCTCTTTCTGTCTGGTGTATTTCATTCAACATGGTGTTTTCAAAGCTCATCCATGTTGCAGCATGCATCAGATCTTCCTTTTTATGCCTGAATAATATTCCATTGTGTGTATATACCACATTGTGTTTACCCATTCATTTGTTGATGGATATTTGGGTTGCTTCTATCTTTTGGCTATTATGATTAATATTGCTATAAACATTGGTGTACAAATCACTGTTCAAGTCCCTGCTTTCAATTCCTTTGGGTTCATACCTACAAGTGGGATTGTCGGGTCATATGGTAATTTTATTTTAGACTTTCTGAGGAACTACCAAACTGATTTCTATAGTGACTGCACCATTTCACAATGCCACCCACAACGTATGTGTTCCTGTTTCTCTGTAACCTGGCCAATACTTATTATTTTTGGCTTTTCTGTTTGTTTTTTTAATAATAGCCATCCTAATAGGTTTGAAGTGGTATCTCAATGTGGTATTGATTTGCATTTCCCTGATAACCAATGATATTGACCATCTTTTCATATGTTTATTGGCCATGTGTATATCTCCTTTGGAGAAATGTTTATTCAAGTCCTTTGCCCATTTTTTAATAGGGTTATTTGTCTATTTGTTGTTGAGTTGTAGCAATTCTTTTTATATTCTGAATATTAAGCCCTTTTCTGATTATTTTCTCTCATTTGTAGGTTGTCTTTTCACTTTCTTGACGGTGCCTTCTTGAGTACAAAAAATTTTTACTTTTGATGGAGTGAATTTTATCTATTTTTTTCTATTGTTGCTCATGCTTTTGGTGTCATATCTAAAAATCACTACGAAGTCTAAGGTTATGAAAGTTCCCCCTATGTTTTCTTCTAGGAGTTTTATGGTTTTAGCTCTTATGTTTAGGTCCTTGGTCCATTTAGTGTTAATTTCTGTATATGATATGAGATAGGGGTCCAACTTCATTCCTTTCCAAGTAGATATCCAGTTTTCCCAGAACCATTTGTTGAAGAGACAATCTTTACCCCAATTAATGTACTTTTAGCACTCTGGTAAAAAATCAGTTGGCTATAGATGTGTGGGTTTATTGCTGAACTTTGCATTCTGTTACCCCAATTTACAAGTCTTCTTGATGCTAGTACCACACTGTTTTGATTACGGTGACTTTGTAGTAAGTTTTAAAGTTGTGATGTGTAGGACCTCCAACTTTGCTCTTCCCTTGACATACTGATTGGCCACTTGGGGCTGCTTGTGATTCCACATGAATATGAAGATTGGCTTTTCCATTTCTTCAAAAAAGAGAAGCCAGGATTTTTGACTGTGATTGTACTGAATCTGTGGATCATTCTGGGTAGTATGAGCATCTTAATATATTGAGTCTTCCTATCAATGAACACAAGAGGTCTTTTATTTGTTTAGGTTTCCTTAAATTTTCTTCAACAGTTTTGGAGTTTTTAGTGTACAAATTCTTCACCCTCTTGAATAAATTTATTTCTCAGTATTTTATTATTTGCAGAGATACTGTGATAGATTCTTTATATATATATACACATATATATACACACACACAAGTAAAATTCTTTAAAGTACATTTCACTAGTGCAAAGAAATGTTTTTTAAACGCAAATTTAAAGTGTCCTTTTGCAAAATAATTCAATTTTAAAAGTAGCAAAACTAAAAGCCTATTTCTCTTTACACATTGACTTTTTTTCTTATAAAAATAGTCCAATGCTGCTATAAACTGACTTTAATCATTATCAAGCCTAATTTTGTCTCTCTTGGTGAGATAACTATAAACATGAGTAAGAGGCAAGGAGTTTTACATCATAAAGTTTCTTTATACACTGTTAACTGACAAAAGATATCTGATGCAGGATAGCTGTCTTCCACTACACTTTTTCATTTAAGATTATCTGAATTTGCCAAATATAATTAAGAGATCCAGTTCCAAGGACTCGGTAACCTCTTATTACATTAAAAAGTAATTTTGGGGGGCTTATTTAAAATATTAACAATTCTAGTACCTGACTGAAAAAACCAATCAAGTCTACCCCGAGTTGATGGTGGCCCCTGCTTGGAATCCAGCTGACACTGTGACCACTATTGAAATCTCTGATAGGCTTTGTGCCTTTCATTAAGAGGCCTCATATTCTGAACAATGGTCTGCTTTAGTTTAAATAAACATTAATAGTTAGTTCTGAAATCTGAGGACACAGTCCATGAAATAAAAGTCACAGGAGGATTTTCTTCTTTTACAGTGATCCAGTATATTAATTCCTCCAAATTAAAACTATCTTTCCAGACAGATAAAATTATATTTACTAAAATCCAGAACAAAACTACACAGTACATTTAAAACTCATATTTGAAAAGCAGGTCACAATATTATATCTAAGCTGCACAGAAGTCCCCAGTGATCACTAGGAAATCTGCCACAGTCCAGTTTTTCCAACCCAAGAAGGTCCAAACTTTGGGGAATAACGTGGCCCGCTTGTTCTGCTGCTCTAAAAAATATTCGATCAAAAGGAAGCTTTCAAGAACCAAGTATTCCAAGATAAGAGTTCATTTGCATATCCCATGTATACTAGCAATGCTCAGGCTTGCCCCAAAACTCCCAGACATCCAAAATGTTCTTGGGTAAACCACCACATTTGGTAACCTCTTGATCCCTTAAATCTGTATCTCCTGCAAATATAATCATAGCTGTCTCTGGAGCCTCCTGCATTTTCTTTAAAACCACTTTTAACTCATTGATTCATTCCCTTAACATGCCCTCTGGTGCTTTCCAAATAGGAAGTCATAAAGCAAAGTTCATTTGCTGACACATTCACATGCACCCACAAAAGGTTTCTCATCATTTTGGAACTTGGAAAAGGTATAATCTCTTGGCTTTTTAATTTCACTCGATTTTTTCCAACATTATAGCTGGGAAATATCCTCCTTCATGACCTGTAATAATCTCATAACTTCTTGCTTCCTTCTCTAGGTAGCTATACTATGGAGGAATAATTTCCTGTAGAAAGATCACATCTGGACTGTACAAAGTTAAATAGGAAAACACCCCTCGAAGACTTCTCTTGCAGGTTGTTCAGATCTAATCCATCAACAGTCCAATAATTAAAGAGAACATATCACCATCTTCTTTGTGACTATTTTGACATGAGCTGATTTTACAATGAGCGGAATCAGTTGTATCTTCATTGCTTAGGGCAACACAAGTCTCAGGCTCAGAGGGGGCTCTGAGGGCGGCTTTCCAAGTCGCTCTCATCCACGCACGGCTCAAAGAAGGAGCTCAGCGCCCTTTCCATCTCCCAGTAGTTCTCTGCCGAGTAGCACTGAGCCACAGCCATGTCGCACCTCATGACCGAGACAAACTTCACACACGAGTCGCCGTTTCTTCAACCTGGGCTCGTCCTCGTCTCGCGCTGCTTTAGCCCCGGGTCCAGGGGCTGCTGGCTGCATGGCTCCGCGCCCCTCACCGCCCTTTGAAGCAGGGGGCCAACACCCAGCTCTGCGCAGCTGCCTGATGCCTGGGCGCGGCCGCCGCAACAGCACAACCGGAAATGCGCTTGGTACTCAGAGGATGGATTCATTTAAAATTTCCATTTCAGAATTTTCTTTGCTGGCGTATAGAAACACAACTGATTTTTGAGTATTAATCTTGTAGGCTGAAACATTGCTGATTTTTTTAAATAGTTCTAGTAGTTTTCTTCTGGGTTCATCATGATTTTCTATATAAAGGATCATGTCAGCTGTAAATAGAGATAGTTTAAAGTTTTCCTGTCCATACAGATGCCTTTTATTTCCTTTTCTTTCCTAATTGCTCTGGCAAGGACTTCCAAAACAATGAGGAATATCAGGCATGAAAGCAGGTATCCTTGTCTTGTTCCTGACCTCAGGGGAAAGGCTTTTAGTCTTTCACCAATGAGCACAATAATAATGTTAGCTATTGGTTATTCATATGTGCCCTTTATCATGTTAACTAATTTACCTTCTATTCCTATTTTCTGTAAGTGCTTTTATCAAGAGAGCATTTTTGGATTTTCTAAAATATCTTTATGAATCAATTGAGAAGATAATGTGAATTTTTTCCTTCATTCTGGTAATAGGGTGTATTACATTGATAGATTTTATTATACTGAATCATCCTTGCACTGTTGAGATAAATCCTGTTTGGTCACAGTGTATAATTTTAAAAATATGCTGTTTTCAATTTGCTAGCATTTTATTGAGGATTTTTATATCTATATTCCATAAGGGAAGTGGGTCTATAATTTTGTTTTCTGGTGATGTATTTATCTGGTTTCATCATTAGAGTAATGTTGCCCTCATAGAATGAGTTATGAAGAGTTATGTACTTTTTAATTTTCTGGAAAAGTTTGTGAAGGATTGGTGTTCATTCTTCTTTGAATAGTCATTAGAATTCACCAGTGTAGCTGTCTGGTCCAGAACTTTTCTTTATTGAGAGTTTTTTGATTACTCATTCAACCTCTTTACTTGATTTAGATTTGTTGAGAGCTTCTCTTTCTACTTGAGTCAGTTTAGGTAGGTTGTGTGTTTATAAGAATTTGTACATTTCCTCTAGATTACTAATTTTTTGATATGCAATTGTTCATTGCATTCTTTTATAATCCTTTCAATATCTGCAAGATCAGTGGCAATGTCCTCCCTTTTATTTTCAACTTTAGTTATTTGTGTCTTCTCTTTTTTTCTTGTGCTAGTTTATTTAAGGTTTGTCAATTTTATTGATCTTTTGAAGAACGAAATTTTGGTTTCATTGAGTCAATTAATTTTATATTCTCCCTTTCATTTATTTCAGTTCTAATCTTTATCATTTCTTTACTTTAACTAACTTTAGGTTTAGCTTGCTCTTCTTTTGGTAGTTCCTCCAGATGTCAAGTCATTGATTTGATATCTTTCTTCTTTCTTAATATAGCCATTCATATTCATACATTTCCCTCTGAGCACTGCCTTTGCTGCATTCCTTAAGTTTTGAAGTATTGTGTTTTAGTCTTCATTTGACTGAATATATTTCCTGATTTCCCTTGTGATGTCTTTTTTGACCCACTGATTGTTTAAGACTGTGTTGTTTAATTTCCACATAGTTGTGAATTTTCCAGTTTTCCTCTGTTAATGATTTCTTGCTTCATTCCATTGTTAGAGAAGGTGCTTTGTATAATTTCAATCTTTTAAAATGTATTGAGTCTTCTACTTGTTTTGTGGCCCAAAATGTGGCCTACCCGGGAGAATGATCCATGTGCACTTGAGAAAAATGTGTGTTCTGCTGATTTGGGTGTAGTGTTCTGTACATGTCTGTTAGGTCTATTTCATTTATAGTATTCAAGTCCTCTGTTTCCTTATTAATCTTCTGTCTAGATGTTCTATCCATTAATGAAAGTAGTGTATTGAAATCTCCAACTATCATTATAGAATTGTATATCTCTCCTTTCAGTTTTGTCAGAGTTTGTTTCATGTATTTTAGGGCTCTGGGTTTAGGTGCATAAATGTTTAGAATTGTTATATCTTCTTGGTGGATTGATGCTTTTATTAGTATATAGAGTCCTCCTTTTTCTCTTGTAACAGCTTTGGACATAAAGTCTATTTTGTCTGATAGTTGTATAACAACCTCAGCTTTCTTTTGGTAACTATGTGTGGAATATTTTTTCCATCCTTTCCCTTTCAACTGATTTGTTGTGTCTTTGGGTCTAAGGTGAATCTCTTGTTAATTTCTGCCTTTCAGTTGAAGAGTTTTATCCATTTACATTTAGAATAAGTACTGATAAAGCAGGACTTACTTCAGTCATTTTGTCCTCTTTTCTCTTGTTTAATCTTACACATTTTCCACTTATTTCCTCCTTTACAGCATTCTTTTGTGTATAGTTAATATTTTGAAATGAACAGACTGGTCCCCTTCATTTTCATTTCTGTATATATTGTAAATACTTCTTTGTGGTTACCATGAGGTTTGTATTGAATGTCCTACATCTATAACAAACTAGTTTGAAATGGTACCAACTTAAGTTCAATAGCATACCCAGTCTCTGCTCCTATACCCCTTTCTTCCCCCACTTTATATTGTTTTTGTCACATATTGCCTATTTATATTTATTTGTATTCTAAGTCTCATAAGAAATAAAAAGTAAAGTTAGATACCAAGAATACAATACTACTGGCATTTCTGTTTACCCATGTAACTACCTTTACTTGAGATCTTTATTTCTTCAGACAATTCCATGTTACTATCTAATCTCCTTTCCCTGCACCTGAAGAACTCCCTTTAGAATTTCTTTTAGGGCATGGCTCACGGATGATCTTCCTCAGCTTTTGTTTATCATGGAATGTCTTAAACTCCCCTCCTTTTTGCTATACATTTTTTTTCCTGTATATAGAATTCTTCGCTGGCAATTTTTCTTTTTCAGTCCTTTAAATATGTCATCATATGTTTCATTATATTCCACGGGTCCCTTAGGCTCTGCTCATTGTTTATCTTTCTTTTCTGTATCTTGTCTTCAGACAGAATGATAGCAATTGTCCTGTTTTGTAATTAGGTGATTCTTGCTTCTCCCTGTTCAAATCTGCTTTTGAGCACTTCTAGTGTATTTTTAATCTCTATTATTGTACTTTTCATCCCCAAAAGTTCAGTTTGGTTCTTTTTCAGAATGTCTAAATACTCCTTTTTTTTTCACGTATCCTTTATTTATATGTCCACATTTTCCTTTAAGTCATTGAACTTATTTAGGAGAGTTGATTTAGCATCTTTGATTAGTTGTTCCAATCTCTGTGATTCCTCCCTTGTTTTATTTTGATCCCTTCAATGGGTCATCACTTCCTGTTTCTTTGTATGACTTTGATCTTTTGTTGAAGTCTGTGCGTTTGATCATTTTGAAGTACTAACTCTGGAAGTCAGATTCTTCCTCTTACCTAAGGTTTTTAGTGGAGATTGGCTATGTGTTAAGGCTCTTCTTTAACACTTCGCTTAGTTTATACTGAACCTTTTTAACAGCCTGTGGTTAACAGTTCAGTTCTTAGGTCTCTCTGAGCCTATGCCTTGCCCTTGGCAAGCACAGTAGCTTTCTAGAATTTTCCAGTGCATGTGAGTGTTTCCCCTCCAGGAAAAGAGTTCCTCTCCCCAGCTTCTCCTGGTAGCTGCAGGTAGGTCACATCCACTTCCACACTCCGGGCTGCCTTTTCACTTCAGCTTTTCCGTTGGTCCACTCTGCATTTCCATGACTCAGCTTCCTCTTTCTGCAAAGCTTTTCTGCCCCTAGTAACTTCTAATTTAGGGGACTCACATCCTAAGGGTATCTTACACAGAGCCAGTTGGGGTTGATGCACAAAGACACCCATATTTTTATTGAGGCACATCAGTAATCAGGCTCAAATGACACATATTGGACACGTATGGGCTGCCACACTGCTGTCATGGTGGATTAGGCCTCAGGGACCCACACTTGGATAGCACTGAAAGGGAAGGAGATAGCCAGCATCAAAACAGACAGAGATGACTTGGATACAGTCAGAGGAACTTAACACTTTTTCATAACATTAATAGAGGTGTTCAAAAACATGACTTTTAGAATTTTGGATAGATAAAATATTGTAAAAAATGATTTAATAGGGCAAAAGCCTTTTAAAAAGATAACTACAGTAGTAAATATCCTAAGTCCAACAAATTTAATGCAAATATATTTGCATTTTTATACAGATCAGGTATTACAGATTTCAGAGAGGCAGTCATTATGTTCTTGCTCATTTATATTCTATGCTCACTTTGCATTCTATCATAAACATTACTTTTTTCTAACATGTCTTACAGATGATAACTATGTTTTGAGATTAAGAAAAAATTACATGTAGTTAAAAAAACATAGATGTATAAAATGATATAAAATGAAAAGCAAGACTCCCTCCATTTCAGACATCCTTTTTCATAGGCAATTACTCTTAATGATTTTGAGGTGCATTTCCAGAAATTTTAATTTATATATAAGAATAGAATGCATTACATATGTATATGTATTTATATTTTATATAGATGTAAGCATACAATAAACACTATTCTGCATCCTTCTTTTTCTCACTTAATATATATCAAAGAGCTTTCCACGTCAGTACCAATATCAGTTCATACTGTTTCACTTCACATGCATAAAAGCTTCATATTATTATAGATATCTGTTTTTTTTTTACTTTTATTTGGTGTATGAGTGTGTGTGTGTGTATATATATATATATATATGCACATGTGCTTGCACGTATTTTTGTTTGTTTGGACAATCTGCAAAAAGACATATATACAAAGAAAAACAGGTATATGTCTTACTATTTCTTTGGTACCAACACTATTGTCTTATCTAATTATCACCTTTGAGCAGCACTACATTTCAGCCTTTGATTTTTAATTTTAAAAGGTTTTAAGTCAGGACTATCATTAGAGATGGGAAGGCAGAGAATTAATCATGAATTTCTGAGCCCAGTTTCTTCACTGTACTCACCCTGAGTGCTTAAACAGTATGGATATGCCATACAAGTGAACTCTCTTTCTGCTCTGACTTATTGGCCAGAAATGGAGAAGAAAATTTGGTTGGCATTTATGAAATATCTGCTTTTCATGTGAGCAGGGCTATGATGCACTGAGCTAGATAGTTTACTTTCCCAAAGCAACGTACTTGAAAAAGCCCACTTTCTGACAAAATAGTAATTGTAATGTAATGTAGATAATTTTTTTATTTTGATTATCATTTTAGCATTTAAATCATCAAATGAAAATTTCTCCTTGAACTTTAAACAATTTTTTAAAGCAGATTTCTCTTTAGTGGTTTTCATATTGGATAGTGGAAATCTAGAGGAAGATTCAATGAAAGATGGAGCTGGTCAGAAAGTCTAAATCTGGTCCCCTAAATAGCCCCCAGTTCTGCAAAGGGGGTTGGAGAAGCAGTCTTGGTGTAGCAGGAATTGCATAATCTCTCAGGAGATTTTGATTTTGCAAGAGCCTGCATCACTTCATTACAAAGTCCTTCACGTCCCAGTTTTGCAATTCTGTTGCCAGATTTCATCAGAACTTTTTTCTTACCAGAGTTTAATTTCTATTTTTTCCTAACCTGATCCTGAAATATGATTTTCTCTGTAGCTGAATAAAAATCTCAGAAACCTACTTTATTGATTCCAAAATATTTCTTGACATTTCCATTGGAAGTTTTTAAAATTATGGCCCTATCTCTACAAAACTCTAGAAAATGCCTCTCATATCTAGTATTATTCTTCTCTGAATAGGAATTTTCTGAGAGAAATGTACATTTCATGAAAGTAGCCTCTTCATTAGGAGAGCTACCACTGCATAACAAATGAAAATGTTGAATGAATGGATGAAGTTCCCCAAATATAATGCAACCTCACAACCATGGTGTTCTCATATAAAAGGATTTTTAATCCTCAATAATCACCTGGAGTTATCAGTGATCACAAGAGGTACTACAAGGTAAATTTTAATACTTCAAACACATTTCAATCTCTACACTTCATTTATTCCACAAATTAGTTTACTATAAATCCATCAGCAGTAACAAATGTTACATACCATTTCATTTTTAAAAAGTGATTTATTTTATTGCTTTTTCTCATTTGGAACTCTTTTTTTCCTCTCTGCTTTTTTCATACCCAAGTAAACATATATATCTTGTCATGACATTAAAATGGTTCAAATTCTACAAGATCTGCCATCATCACCTGGGACAGTTTGACACATTCCACTATGCCAAACACCATGTGAGTGCCTTATGTCCTTAACATTTTCAGTTTTTTATTACAATCAGCATAAGAAAACCGAAACTGTTTCACCAAGTATCACCAAATCAGCATGCACAATGGTTTTAGAGTGACTTAGCTAGAAATTCATTTAACAGAAATCAGCTAGCCTATTGGGAAATAAGAGTGACAGTTTATAAGCTTCCTCCTCCTGAATATAAATATCTTTGAAACAGAAATATAATCATCTGAATAAACACAGTCTGGAATGGTGATTCAAATATTTCTTCTGTACTCAGTAGAAAATCTTTCCTGAATTTAAACATATAATTCCATAAATCAGTATCTTTCTAATTTTTATATATTTCA
>PVKY010013545.1:0-10970 GCA_004027775.1 Bradypus variegatus | reverse complement strand
ATTATTGTCATAAATGGAAAACATGCAGTAAATAGAAGGGGCAATGCTAACACTAAAGTTGATTACTATAAATTAAAAATATTGTCCCAATCTGGGAAACATTGCCTTAGCTACGCTTGAGAAAATGTTTTCCTCTTCTGCTCTGTATCTTCCCCCACTTTTTCCAAGTCACTTCTGGACATCAGTCTTGCTAAAGAATACTTTAGAAAGTTTAGTATTTGTTTTGCTTAATTTTTGCCCTTAGCCCTTACCACTGAATTTGTAAGTTACTATAGGATACGGTATTGCCTGATTATTTCCTGCCTCCCCATAAAATGTAGGCTCCAGTAGGGCCCTGTTTTGTCTCTTCTGCTCACTCTTGAATCCCCAGTACTATAGGGGACTGAACCTTACTAGGTGCTTACTAAATATCCGTTGATAACTGAATGAATGGATGGATGATTTATGGTTCAAAGCCCCTAACTCACTCCACCAATCAGAATTAAACTTTTTTGATTATAAGGACTCTCCTGGGAATTTTTTTTTTATAAATCAGTATTGTTTGCACAAACCCAAAGTGAAATGCTCACTCCCTTCCGTATTTAGTCAGTACTGCAGTGCATTTTTGATGTTTGTTTATTTTCTGCCAGGTAACAGCCCTGAACTGCTGGATGTGCAAGGAAGAATAACGCACTGATTAATCAGCCTCACAAAATATGCAGCACTCTTTCCCGCAGAGGTAGCGGGCAGAGACACGCACAAATTAGAAAAGATGGCAGGATTAGCTCTCTCAGGTTCAGAAAGCAAAGGGCACCGAAAGAAATCAGAGGCACATTTTAAGCCTTATATGCCTATTTATTCTCTTCTTCTCACACTTGGGAAGACCCAGAAAACAGTACTTCCCCCCCTTTTTCATTAAGCACCTTATCTTGTCTTCCTGAATCCTAAAGGATAGCAAATGGAAGCATATAAATGAATTTTTTTTGGCATTTTTCCCAAAGAGAGATAACATCTTAGTGGCCAAAAAACTATTTTCTTTACAAAAGTAAATGGCAAATAACCAAAATTCCCTATAGTGATCTTTCAATGGGGCTTTCATTCTGACTAGAGAGGGACAAATGAAAAACTTTGGACCCACTTTTGTTTTCAGTAGAAATCTTGTTTAGCAGGGTCATGAATATTCATGCTTTTGGCTTACTTCCAAATAAAAACAAGACAAGGCAAATAAAACATGGAAAAAAAGAGTAGTTCACTCAGCTGCACAAAGGTTTGAAGGACAAGAGTTTGTCTTAAGACATGTTAACAAATGGACAACACAAAACCATCTCACAATCATCAGAGAACAAAGATTCAGTCATCTGCTTAACTTCACAATCTCTGCCATATCTGAGGACCAATGAACTCATTTATGTAAAGTTTTCTTTAAATTAAATTCAATCTCCCTTTTTAAAAAAACTTAGTCTCAATTCCTATGACATCAATAGTTTGCTATGCTCATTATATTTTGTCCAATAACTAAAATTTGGTGTATCATCAGTTCCATGCTTATTACACTTCTGGAAAGAATCATCTACATTAAATTAGGACACTTTTATCAGCCTTCGATTTTCATATAACCATCGTTGATGGGTGTTTTAGGTTCCTTGGCTGCTTGAGCAAATACCATGCGATGGGTTGGCTTAACAATAGGAATTAATTAGCTCACAGCTTTGAGGTCAGGAAAGGTACAAATTGAGGCATCCTCAAGGGAACGCTTCCTTCCCAAAGACCAAAAATCTGGGGCCGGCTGCCGGCGACCCCGGGTCCTGGGCTCCTCGGTCACGTGGCCATGCACATGGCGGCCTCTCCTGGCCTCTCCCTTCTTTGCTGGGTTCCAGTGACCTTCAGCTTCTGGCTTCCTGTGGTTCCGTCTCCCTCTCTCTAAATTTCCCTCTGCTTATAAAGGACTCCAGTAACAGGATTAAGGCCCATCCTGATTGAGCTGGGCCACGCCTTAACTGAAGGAGCCTCATCAGAGGGCCCTACTTAGAATGGGTTCCCACCCACAGGGATGAATTAAATTTAAGAACATGTTTTTCTGGGACCCCCAGGTTCCAACCATGTGTGTGGCCAGAGGCTACCTTACTGTGCAGATGGAGAACATTTCCATCAGCGACAAAAGCTCTTTTGGCCAGCTCTGCCCCAGAAAGCACCATGTGTTCCCTTGGAACACATCTAATTTTAGTAACTGGCTTGTGAAATGCAGGGACCCCAGTCCCTCTCTAATCTGGTTGGAATCCCCAAATCTTCATAAGTACTGTGGGTCTTTCATTGGAAAATTCCGGCATTTACTGAGTATTAAACATGATTTCCTTTTCCAGAAAGTTGCCTCATTTGTGCTACTGCATGTCAAATACACTTTCCTTCCCTGGTGAAAAGTCTCCACGTGGATGCTTCCAGCCACCTCACCATAAAGCAGTAGCTTTATTCACGTTACTCACTGCATAGCTAAGAAGACATCTATCATATAATCACTGCTGTTTTTGAAACATTGGAACTATTTACAGCATTATTATTTTGTAGTCTGATGAGTGACTGTAATACACACATAGCAAATTCCTGCCATAACTGTGTCTTCACACACTACATATTGGAAAACTATTATTATTTCCTCCATAATGGAATTGTGCTAACATCAAATGAGATTAAAGTTTCATTTTGGCTCCAGTCCAAACAAAGGAGGCATCCTAATGAACTAACTAAACAGCCAGAAGCACAGATTAATAAGTATGGTTTTCTGCACACTTATTTCTAGAGGTGGACTAGGTTAACACAATTAACTGTCGGAAGACTAAGACTTCAACCCACAACATCCACTGAAATAGTAAAATAAGGACTGGAAACAAAAATGCCTCCAGGGGTCAGATAAGCAATTTAAGACAGTGAGGCAGGCTTGTCTGGGAGATACTTTTGAGAATGCAGATGGCTACGATGGTGTAGAGAGACCCCCCACCCCACCCCACTCCCCCACGAAAGTGGTCGCTGGTTGGTTCTAGACTATTGGAGCAGAAACACGGATTCAATGTTTCTGAAATGATTTTTAAGAAAAAAAAAACAGAAAACCAGATTCTTACATAAAATATGTCAATTTAAAAAATACTGGCAGGCCCAATAAAACATTCCTTCAAGCTACCAAATTCTAACTCATGCACTAAATAATGTTTCGATTAGTTGGTGGATAAAGAAGAATAGGGTATAATTTCACTTTCAGGCCACCCCTGGTGGTGGACTGCACAAATGGGCACACTGCTTTCCTTCCCTGTGCCTGCATCCCTCAGCAATGTAACTTTGAGGCTCCTTCCATTAACTGCTGAGCTCTAGACAACGTTGTGATTTGTTCTGGCCAAGAGAAGGTGGGGAAAAGCCACACTGGGCCAGTCCTCAGCCTGGCCTTGCTCCCCCTCGTCCTTGGAATCCCGGAATGCCACACAAGCACACCCAGACTAGCCTGGTCACCGAGGAGGAGCATGTGGCCCTGGGACTCCACCCACCCACCCACCCACCCAGCTGACAGCCAGCCATACCCGAGAGCAGAGGCCCCTTGCTACTGCCAGTTGACCTCAGGCACACAAACAAGCCCGGCCACCAGCAAGACAACTGCCTGGCTGAGCTCAGCCCAGCTGCTGATGCACAAAGTCGCAAGCCAAAGAAACAGGTGTTTTAAGTCACTAATTTTAGGGGTATTCCTTATGCAAAAAGATACTGATATACCCCTTCTGTTCAGTAAGTAGATCGCCTGGGTCCCAAACCCAGCTCCATCAACTACCCATTATGTGACTTTGGGATAGTTACTTAACCTTCCATACAACTTCCTCCTCTGTGACTTTGGGATTATATTAACAATATCCTTGTCACAGGGCCTTTGAGCAGATTTAGTGAGATGATAGCCACATTTTGGAATGGGGCCTTCATAAATTGTTGGCCTCCTATCAATTTTCATCAGAATCTCAATTTTACCAACTCTGCAGTTCACCAGGCCACAGTTTGAGATGTTGGGGCTTTGGGCTTGTCTTAGGGATTATACTGGCATACTTTTTGAAAAGTAATGAAAATAATGGCATGTATCCAGGGCTAGGCTGACGCTGGCTCCTCTTGGCTTGTGAGAGCCACTTGTTAAATATTCACATTTTGCAAGCCAGTTGGTAGTTTAAAATTGGCCATGGTGGTAAGAGTATTTACACTGTGGCAACAGGGAAACGCCATAAATAAGGGCTGTTAGTTTTTTCCTTTCCATGGAGAGAGCCAGTTGTTAAATGTTCATAAGTATAGTTCTGCATGCACACCTTTTAAACTAATTGATGCACCAACTATGGTTCCTCCCTTAATAAACACTGGTTTGGAACACCCAGCACGTATTTCCTTTTCCAGTGGCACTCCAGTTTCCTCTGAGCGGATTTACTCCTGCTCACTGTGTGGAGTCTTGGTAACTTCAGGGAGTGCAGAGGAAAACCCCATCTACTCTCTTCCCTACCCAGGACAGCCACGGGGCACCACGTGCTCCACGGCTCCTTCCTGGGAAGTGTGACTAACTGAACATGTGGACACAGGGCAGGAGGATGTCAGGTCATCTGTCACCACAGCAGCAAAGCGAGCTGGACCGAGCTTTCCAGAACGGCCCTGAGAACTCCCAGTTCCGTCCCTTCCACGTACCTCCCAGTACCTTCCAGCGACTTCTGTTCTGCTTCAGCCAGCCTGTGTCAGGCACCATGGTTTGCAATCAACAACCATGACAGAGATCGCGTCAGAAGCCTTGGAGACATTCTCCTGATGCTGTGCCTAGTCCCTCGGACGTGTGTGTCCCACATAGCTCTTACCCATTTATTCATGCAGCTACAGAACCCCGTTTCAGAAAATAGTAGTGCAATCAGTCCCCAGAGGTAAACCATGGAGGTATTATTAGGCCTTTTAAATTTCAAAAGGCTCTTTCTTTCCATACCATGTTTTAGTAAGGACTGAGTGGTGGACCGCAGGAGCCACGCCTAACACAGTGAAGACTCTTAAGTCCAGGGGCTGGTTTACTTAAAGGGCCGGCCCAAGCAGCTTTCCCAAACAGAACCGTTGACTCCATTCAGTAGACATTTACTCAGAAGCTGATCAATTGATTGAGATGGAGAAAGTTAGATGCCTTTGGGAAAATGGAAGAATGGGAATCTCATGGTCTGAAAAGTATGATCTTCCTCAATGTTTGCTTCCTAGGCTCAGGGGCTGGAGGTTCCCGGGACACTCAGCTCTTGTTGGCAAATGAGCATCAGGCATCCAACAGAGCTGCATCCAAAAGGCAAGCCAGGCTGCACCCCACAAGGCCCGGGGCTCCAGAACTTCTCAGCTCTGAGACTTGAGCTCAGCAAAGAACTACTTCCTCAAAAGGACTAAGTTCAGCTCTACCCCACGTGTCCCTGTGCCGTGAGTCTGATTTCTCTAAAACTGCCGATCATTTCTCCCTGGCAGTTGGCAAAGACACGCATTCAAACTGTTGAAAACAGTTACCTTCACGGATGTGAGAAAACAAGTAATTTAGCCCAAAGATATACACTGAACCACTGACCAATCCCAAACACCCCTTTGTTTACTTTCATAAGAGTTAGGGGAAAAAAAAAAAAAAAAGAAGGCCCTGTGTAAGAAAAGGCAGCTTTATAAAGCGGTCAGCAGCTTTGCAAATGAAGAAATGAGCATTGCGCTCATCAGGGCTCAATCGTTGTGGGCCAGTCATTGTGGGCCCTTTGTGTTTTGTGTCTTCTCCTTTCATGTTCCACAAACAGAGGCTTCACTGCGCGTTCGAAGACAGCATTCTAGAAGCCAGTGGAAAATCCCCAGGGGGAGCTTTTTAATCACCATTTACTCTGTTATGGAGGGTTCATTCTTATTCCACACAGAGTTTTCATCAAGTGCCAGAACACAGAAAGACACTCGCTCTGGAGGTTTTGTAAACACTCACTGCTCAGGGGGAGCCCGGGAATTGCCCAGCCCAGGAACTGTTTCCCAGCGGCAGCCACACAGCCGCTCAGCAGTTGGAGCAGGGACAGAGAGAAGGACAAGAGAAGGGCTCTGCTGACCCAAAGGCTAGCTGGACTTCCCCGGGGTGCCTGCTTCACCAGCCCCCCACTTCTTCCCTGAATCCAGGAGCTCCGCCAACTGAGGCATAGCACCTTCCAGGCAAATTCTGTTATGTCACATATGAGGCCCGCTCTGCCTAACGTTTGCTGACGGCGTTGAAAGGGCCTCATGAAATGGGGGGAGACTGGCAATGAACAATGAGTACACAGCCCCAGGAGAGAAACCAGACAGAAGAGAGGCTGCCTGAGTCTCACAAATTGCACCACTCTCTCCTAATCGGTCTGTGTCTTTGTTCAATTCCATTCTAATAAGCACTCCACTGAGCTGTCTAAATTAGATGGCCAGAAGGATAGCAATCTGGAGTCGAGGGGGAAAAAGTTGTAGGTAGTTTTAAGGTAATAAGTTCTTTAACTTTTCTTATGCAAGGAACAAAAAGCCATTTCCACAGCCACGGACCCATCACCTGTTTTTTTGGAGATGGTACCAGTATTAAGGACTAACTGGCAAGGCCAGGTCCCTGAATTTCAGAATTTTATAGGTGGCTTGTCCAGATAAAGTCAACTTTTAATTCCTTTTTTTTGTTTGTTTTTGTTTATAAATGTAATTTTATCAAGATATATTCCCACACCATATAATCAGTGATTCACAGTATCACATAGTTGTGCATTTATCACCATGATCATTTTTAGAACATTTGCATTACTCCAGAAAAAGAAATAAAAAGAAACAAGAAAACCCCACACGTCCCACACATCCCCATTACCCCCGATCCCCGGCTCACCCATTGCACTCTACTCAATTTTAAGACTCACGATAGAGGTAACGATGACACCACAGTATTGTCAGAGATTGATATATTGATCAGTGGACGAGAACAATACACCCAGAGTAGTTCCATAGCAACACAGGCAACAGACTTTTTTTTGCTATATAGTTATACAACCATTATCAAAGATCAGGGCTACTGGATTACAGTTCAACAACTTCAGGTATTTCCTTCTGTCTATTCTAACATGCTAGACAGTAAAAAGAAACATCTGTATAATGAGGCAGTAGGCACAGTCATTTGTTAAATCCTAATTTCTCAGGTACCCTCCTCCCTCTCATTTGATCATTTTCTCAATCTTCAAAAATATCTGGGCAATGATCATTCTAACTTCTTTGTGCTGGAAAGGGGTGTTGACCTTATGGGGTTGAGGAATGAAACCAATTGAGGTTCTTGGAGAGACGGGTACCTCTGGATTTCAGGGCTTATCTGGCATTGGAACAATCTGGAGGCCTTAAGTTTCTGAAAAAAAAAATTTACTAAGAAAAACTTTTATAGAGTCTCAGATGAAGCCCAGGCCATTTCCTAGGGTTTTCAGGAATACTGCTGGTTGGAGCTTGGCATACTGTGGCAATTTGTCATCTCTGGCTGAAGCTTGCATAAGAGTAACCTCCAGAATGACCTCTCAACCCTATATGAAATCTCTCAGCCAATGAAACTTTTTATTCCATCTCTTTCCCCCTTTTGGTCAAGGTGGCAGTGTCAATCCCATGATGCCAGGGCCAGGCTTTTATTTTTTTGAGTAATGCTCTCGGAGGCCTTAACGAACCTTGAGGGAGGGAGGGTCACTGGGACAGCCTTTACGTCTCTGCACGGTTCTTAAGTATCTTCCTTTTAGCCTCCCCAAACCTCACAGATTTCAAAATTCTTGACCTAAGACCACTTCCTAATGGTCTTTCATCACACAGTTAATTGCAGCAACTGCATTTCCAGGGCAGCAGAGAATGGAATGAGAGAAGAAATCCAAATGAAATACCATCTGTCAAGGGGAAGGGCCAGGCAAGGGTTGCTGGGTTCTTTTTTACTCCAGAACCAAGAGGAATGATATTTATGCCACTATCTTAGGTCAAAGGAGAGCCGAGATCACAGCTTTCGGAAGAGCCAGCTGCCTGCATGTGCCTGAACACAGGGTCAGAAGTCAGGAGCGGCCTCAGCCACCCAGGTCCCTTCCTGCACCTTCCCCTAGCGCAACCGTCAGTAGCAGGCAGGTGACAATGGCGTCTGGACATTTCCTTAGTTCACTGCCAGCCTGCCGCCTCCCCGCCTGCAAACACTAGGGTCCCCTTAGGGAACCACAGTTTCCCAGGGAGTTGCAAGGTCACCTGGACCCAGAGCCTTTCTGCCTGCTAGTCTCTTCTCTCCATTACCGCATGTGTTGCATACCTGCCACCTGGGAAGCACCCTGAAATGCCAGGGGAAATATCCAAGCCCAGTTATTGCCAGGAACATTGGTGCAGGGGGGTGATCTCAGGTTTGCAAACCTTCCAGGGCAGTCAAAATATGATAAATGACAAAACAGAGGGACAGACAGAGCACCACAGAGGGCCTGGAGTCTGTGAGCTCCCCCCAGCTGGGATCGCCCTGCTGCGAGGAGGCCCCGGGCCTGAGTGACAGGAGCCTGCTCCGTGAACACAGGTGACGGCACGTGCAAAGGCCCCGGGGTGGGAATGGGTTTCCACACTGCAACAGGAAGCAGGTGCAGCTTTAATAAAAAGAGCAGGAGAAAGGGATAAAAACAGGTTGGAAATATGGGCCAGGCCTGAGGCTGTGGCTCCACACCAACTGTTCACCAGAGTCATCCGGAGGGAGTCGTGAGCACTGCAACACCGCCCAGGCCCAGGCCCAGGCCAGGGGTTCTGATTTAAACTCGGATCGGCATAGGGCACAGGCACAGGTGTTTGTTTTTTTCCAACTTTTTTTGGGAAAAATTCTAAGTCAATGAAAAGCCAACTTAACGGCATAATAAATATCCATCTAATTTCCCCTAAATTTACAAATTCCAAAATTTTCCCACATACCCTTTTCTCTCTCTCCTTTCACACACGTGTGTGCACACACACACTCAGATATATAACATGGCTTTTTTTTTAATTAAATTCAGTTTTATTGAAATATATTCACATACCATACAATCATCCATAGTGCACAATCAACCATTTACAGCACCATCATACAGTTGTGCATTCATCACCCCAATCTAGTTTTGAACATTTTCCTTACACCAGAAAGAATAAGAATAAAAAAATAAAAGTAAAAAAGAACACCCAAATCATCTCCCCCATCCCCACCCTATCATTTAGCTTTTGTCCCCATTTTTCCACTCATCCATCGATACACTGGATAAAGGGAGTGTGATCCATAAGGCTTTCACAATCACACATAACATAGGTTTTTTATGAGCCATTTGCAGGTGTGCTTCAGACAACATAAAACTTCACCCCCAAGCACCCTACGTGTATTTCCTAAGAACAATAAACCTCTAAACCACAATGGCTTAATTACATGTGAGACATTCACTACTGATTCAATAATCAGTTAATATCTAGTCTATAGTCAAATTCCCGCACTTGCCCGAGTTAGGGATTGGGGGAATGAGGCACAACTGCTCCATGAGTCTCGCGTTTCCTTCTGGGGTGGTGAATACGCTCTGTTACTAGACAGAGGTGATGGTTGCACAATACTGCGAGTACACTAAATGCCAGTGAAGTGCTCACCTTAAAAATGGTTAATTTCACTTGGAAAAAGAAGTTCCCCAATTGTCCCCAAAGCATTTTTGCAGCATGTGTTATTTTTCCCCCCGATTTTTAAAACCAGAACCATGCTGTGTCCCCGTGCTCTGTCGCTTTGGTTTCTGATAATCTAAAGCTTCTCACTTTTTCTGTCTTTCAAGACATGGGCATTTTTGGAGTTCAGTTCCTTTGCCTTTAGAGAGTGACCCACACTCGGGATTTGCCTCATTAGATCTGGGTTAAACATTTTAGGCTAGATGCTACTAGAGGGGAGGAATAAAACAGGAACTAACAGGAAGGGTGCAGGGGAGAGGGTGCAACCCAGGGGTGCTCCTGGGAGCTCAGGGTCTGGAGGCCAGATGCCCCTTTTGCAGGTGGGGAGACTGAGGCCTGGGAAGGAGCCTCCCCACAGCCCGAGGACTGAGAAGTGGAGCCAGGGCAGGCTCTGCTCACTGCCTCCTGGGAAGCGCCACTTGGCAGACCTGGAGGGGGAGGACAGAAGCACAGGGCCGCTGGGTGCAGCCAGATTGTGCTGGACCTCAAATACCAGACCTTGCAAATACTCCCTCCACCACTGCCAAGCGCCCGCCGCTCCCAGGCCTGATAACATACTAACCTGGCAACAAGCTCACCTGACTGCAGGTGGCACTGAGCAGCTTATCAAGCCTCGGAGCCTCTCTTGTGTGTGCAGAGCCAACGCCCCCTTGCCGGATCTTTCTATGGGATGCTTGGAAGCACCAAGGCTGCTTTGCCGTGGAACCAACTCTTTACTAAATCATCACCTGGATGCAAGCCCCACCTCACTTGAGGGGAAACAAAGAAAAGTCGCCAGAACTGTTTAGCTAGACAGGCAGCCGGAGGGCCGGCAGGGGAGGGCAGTGGGCTGGGGCCGCATGTCCTGTCCGAGGAGGGCAGCTGCACTCACTTCCAGGGCCCACTGCTACTCAGAAGTGCTGCCTTGGCATTGCTAAGCCTTCCGAGTTGTTCAAGAGAAGTTGGAAGCTGACTTTCTATGAGAAATCTCCTGATACTTTTATTTTTAATTTTTTTCTTTTTTTCAACAAAAATCCAAACAAAACAGAGCAAAGCAATGGAAAAAACAAACATCATGAAATAACCTCACGCCCTCCGACATACTCCTACCATATCGAAAGGAAAGCAACGAACCATAGTCACACCCGAGCATTCCCACGTCATTCAGCTCCTGATACTTCTGAGTGTTAGCTACCAGGCTGGGCTGGTGTGCTGCCTCCTGGATGCCCACCATCACGTGCGGGGATTTTCCCCGTTGCAGGGCCATCTCAATAAGGCATCGGCCAGAAACTTCCCCAGACCCCTTTGCT
>PVKY010013544.1:0-10975 GCA_004027775.1 Bradypus variegatus | reverse complement strand
CTGGCTTTCTACCAACTGCCCCAGAGGAGTAACTACAACCTAGACCTCACCACTCCACCATCTTCCCTGTTCCTGATTTTAATCCCTATCTGCATTATTTTTTACTCAGATGTTATCATAGTATGCATATCATTTTTCCTCCTAACAATATGTCCACATTTTTCCATATGCTGTATGGATATGAAAAAATTCAAACCATTCAAAAGGGTAAAGTCATAAGGAAGTCTCTCAACCCTCAGGAGTAGCCAATATCAAGTTTTGAGAATATCTTCTAGAACACTTTTATGAATATATGAAGCATATATGTTTGTATTTACAAACAAACATTCTTTACATAAAGCAAGAATCAAAGTAGGGTGTCATCAGAATATGTCAAGTTTGTTAGACCCTAAAACATAACATATTTATCCTTTCCATTACTGTTGTACAGTTAGATTATTCCCATGTTTTCCCATATCTTGTAAATTGTGATTACTAGCTTTACAATCTTATTGTCTATTTTAAATTATTTCATTAAGGCAAGTTCTTAATAGTGAAATTGGTTCAATAGATGTGAATATTTTTATGGAACTCAATATATGTTGCCAAATTGCTTTCCCAAAAGGTACATGCCAATGTACATGTCTACTATCAGTGTGAAGTACCAACATTAGATATTTCTATTTAAAAATACGTTCCAAATGTAGTAGACAAAAAGTTATCTTGTTTTAATCTGCATTTCTTAGAGTATTAATGAGACTGAAGATTTTCAATTATCTTTTGGTCATTTTTATCTCCTTTTAGTGTGTGAACCATCTGTTCATACTCTATATCTATTGAAGGCATTATAAACTTCCTTTTTGATTTGTATGAGCCCTTCACATATTATAGTGTTATGTCTTTAATAATATTTTTTCCAAACATTTTCCAATTGGTCTTCATCTTTTCGTAAGTTTGAATTATGAACCCCAGAAAAAAAAACATGTTCTTAATCTTAATCCTTTCCTGTGGTATGAACCCATCGTAAATAGGCTCCTTTGAAGACGTTCTCTTTAGTTAAGATATGGCCAACTGAACCAGGATGGGTCTTAATAATATTATGAGAAGCCTTATGGAGGCTGTTCTAGTTTGCTAATGCTGCCGGAAGGCAAAACGCCAGAAATGGATTGGCTTTTATAAAGGGGGTTTATTTGGTTACACAGTTAAAGTCTTAAGGCCATAAAGAGTCCAAGGTAATGCATCAATAATCAGGTGCCTTCACTGGAGGATGGTCAATGGCATCTGGAAAACCTCCGTTAGCTGGGAAGGCATGTGGCTGGCATCTGCTTAAAAGTTCTGGTTTCAAAATGGCTTTCTCCCAGGACGTTCCTCTCTAGGCTGCAGTTCCTCAAAAATGTCACTCTTAGTTGCTCTTGGGATATTTGTCCTCTCTCAGCTTCTCTGGAGCAAGAGTCTCCTTTCAACGGCCATCTTCAAACTATTTCTCATCTACAGCTACTCTTTCTCAGCTTCTTCAAAGTGTCCCTCTTGGCTGTAGCTTCCCTTCAAAATGTCACTCTCAGCTGCCCCAAGTTCCCTCTGCCCATCAGTCAGCTCATTTATATGGCTCCACTGATCAAGGCCCACCTTGAATGGGTGGGGCCATGCCTCCATGGAAATATCTCATCAGAGTTATCACCTACAGTTGGGTGGGGCACATTTCCATGCAAAAAAACTAATCCAAACATTCCAACTTAATCCCCACTAAGATCTACCCCACAAGATTGCATCAAAGAATATGGCTTTTTCTGGGGGACATAACGCATTCAAACCAGCATAGAGGCCATAGGGAAAAAGTCACAGGGAGGAACAGGAAGCCATAAGTCAACTGAACCTGGAAGAAAAAGGAGAGGACATCAACATGTGATGGGAAAGCCAGGGAACCCAAAGACTGTCTGCAGGCCAGTTAGAAAGCTTTTCTACCTCTCAAACTGTGAGACAATAAATTCCTGTTGTTAAGCCAACCCATTGTGTGGTATTTGTCATAACAGCCTGGAAACTAAGACAAATTTTTCTATTCAACAAATATTTATTTAGTGTCTACTATGGTCCAGGTAATGTGGAAGGAACTTTTTTTTTTTAAACTACTTTACATACAGAATCACACACATACACACAGTTGTGTTTTTTTGTTTTGTTTTTACTTTTTCCACTGTTTAGTTTAGAAATGTTGAATGTAAAGATTGGCACAAATATATATATATGTATCTCAGATCCTATATAACAATGTCTGAGGGTTAGGAATCAGAAATGGCTTAGCTAAGCTTATCTAGTTCTCATTGGATTGCAATCAGATGTTGGGCTAGGGTGCAGCCATCTGAATAGTTGATTAGGGCTGCAGGATCAGTCCTGATCAAGGTAGTTCACTCACATGGCTGGTAAGTTGGTTGACTGTTGGTGAAGGCCTTCCTATCTCTCCACTTGGGCCTCTTCATAGGGGTATTTTAGTGGAGTAAATTGGAGACTCCTTCCCTCAGAGCAAGCTATCCAAGAGACTGAGGTGGAATTCTGCTGCCAGTCAGTACCTTTATGGCCTAGCTTCGGACACATGCCTTCAATTCCACTGTATTCCGTATTCTAATGGTCACCCAGATAAGCTCTGATTAAAGTGGGAGGAGACTACACAAAGACCAAGAGGCTAGGATAATTGTGGGTCATCACAGAGGCTAGCTAGCAAGTATCTTAATATCTTGATTTTCCTGAACTTATAAAGCAAGTACCGATAATTCTTCAAGAACCCATACAGTTCTAGTTTTGCATCATACTGTTCTCTTAAACAGCAGCTGTGTTCTCAAACAGCCAATGTAATACATATGTTCACACTGATGCACCCAAACATAATATTTTGTTTCAAGTTCCACAAATTAAAGACCACCACCTGCCACAGGGCTGTTGCCCATGAACTTTGTTAGGGCACTAGATTACATCTCAACCTCGCTGACTTTGAATAAGTATCGAGTCCAGGGTTGCAGATTAAGGGCAAGGAAGATGGACTTTCTTCCACCTACTTGTAATCTCTGTTAACTAACTAGGAAGCACTTCAAGTTTTACCAGAAACCTTTAAGATTCTAGCAACCTTTCCCCGTGTTCAGTATTCACTTTAGTTAAAAAACCCTTGCAGATTATACAAACTTGCTGAAGGTGACTCAGATTGTTGAGAGATGATTAACCAAATAGCTGAGGCAGAAGTCTGAGTAGTGAAAAGCTCATCAAGTCAGAGGAAGGAAGACAAGTTTCTTACAGCTAACTTTCACCTCTCCTGCAGGATAGCCAAAGAGGCACCTTTGTGAAACTGTCGAAACTTACAGTTTTAGTTAACCACTGTCACCATGTTAATTCCAGTTTCTCAATTCATTGAACTAAAAAAACTACAGAGTAGTCCTAAGCCTTGCCAAATTGGGACATTTTCCTGGGCCCCAAAGGTTTAGCGGGCAAAGAGGCCAGAATGGGGGCGTGGGAAGCATCATCTTGATCTAAAAGTAAGTGAGATTCTTATCCCACCAACAGCATCTTTACTCCATCCCTAAGACCAAAGCAATGAAAACTTGGGCTGGCTGTCTGACAACAGCGTTCCCCTCCCCCCCTTCACCAGTATCTCTGCCAGCGAGTCATCTTTAGTACATCTTCCCTTTAACACTTGAGTTTAATTTTGGCCAGCTTTCCGAGTGCAAAAATATTAGGGAGAGTAAGTGGGATGAATAGCTGCAGTATTGGACATAAGTAAATGCCCGATCGCCAAGTTTCAACTGTGCCTGACTGATGAAAAGCACAATCTCTACAGGGCCACCCGTTCTCAGCAGACATCAGTTTGTGCCCATCTACACATCCACCTCGGCATTTTAAAGGCTGTAGTCAAGGAAAGTCATCAGCTAAGGCAAAGCGAGACGCACGTTAAAGGACACTGTCCACCTCAGACGAAACACAGGCTCCTTAAGCAGGCCGTTTCAACCGACGCGCGCCGCTACCTCTCAACCTCGTAATACTCCTCGGCCCCACCCCTCACACCCGGAACTAAAACCCTGGTGCTCCGCGCCCTCACGCACAGCGTGCCGTGAGCGCCATAGCGGTTACCAACGGTCCCGCCTCCCGGACGCAGTGGGCAGGCGTGGGGCGGGCGCATGCTCGGCAGAAGGGCCACCTGGGTTTCGAGGCGCTGGAATTTGTTGCGCCGCAGCCCGCGGGAGCTGGCAGATCCGGGTCTCGTGGCTGAGAGTGACGTGGTCGATCGAATCAAAACAGAGAAGGGGTAGGAAGCCGGCGGCGCCTAGAAGCAGCGGCAGCGGCAGCGGCATCCGGAACGGCCACAGCGTTCTGGAGGCTCCAAGCGGGCTTTCTGCCGATCCTTGGCCCCGGTCCCCAACCTCCCCGCCCCATCGGTTGTTGTCTGGGCGGGTGAGTGTCTCCCCCTCTCCCACTGCCGTTTGCCGGCCCACCTCCCCTCACCCCAGTTTTTCCTTGGGGCTGGCTCCTTAGACTTCCGGGGACTGCGGCGGCTGCGGCAGAGGGGGACTGCTTGTCAGGCTCGGTGGTTCCTCGGCCGGGCGATTCTGCACCCGGAGAAGCCCACGGTTGCCGAGTCTGCGTCTTCCGGCGAAGAATAGGGCAGAGAGCCTGCAATTTTGGCTTTCTCTGCAAGGAATCCGGAGTCGGGGCTTGGCAGGAAAGTCGATGGTAGCCACGGATGTTTTTTGTTTTCAGGGCAAGATCGTCAGTTTAGGGGAGGCTTATAATGGAGTAAAAAGATGAGGGAGACTCAAAGCTGGAAGAAAAATCCATAAACCCTGAAATCTACACTGTAACATTTGCTTCTTGATTCTCAGCTGTTTCTGGATATGATGAAGTCACTAGGATGCGTCCTTTGTTGTAATTGATGATGACAGGAAACCTATTCTGAAAGCGGGAGCTTTTTAGCCCCTATTGTGCTGCGAATTTAAAGGATTCCCTTCTTCTGTTTGTTCAGTAAGTGGAACCAGAGCTGTCAGTAAAGAGGTAGCACTCTTTTCTTCCTGGAGCAGATAAATGGTGCGATAAAATGGTTAACTCGCTGTGTCGGAAGTCCCATATTGTTCTTTAAAGCCCAAGTTTTCCAAAGTAACTGTTTATACGTGTATCACGATGTTAAACCAGGATGGTGTGTGTTAGTTGAAGAGTTAGGGTGTTTTCAGTTGCCTCAGTTCGCAAATGTGAGAATGTGACCCTTCAAATGGAACGTCTTGACTTTGCTCTAAGAGGGTCGGAAGAGCTTTACGCACGTAATATCTATTTGTAGAAGTGACTTTCCAGTTTTTGTGTTGTATGTCAGAAGCCTTTGGCAGCTATAAAAACAATAATTTCAAAGCCAAACGGCCTACCAGGCATTCTGGTCTTAAAAGACACTGTTTAGGTTCTCACTGCCGGGTGCTGTGGAGGTTGCAGAAAGCTTAGGTTCCTTTCCACTTAAGGTGACTGGCCATGCAGATTCCTGTAATGTAAACTGCCACGGAGCCCTGCCACTGTCCTCGCCTCTCGGTAGCACTAAAAAGACACCGGAGGCCAAACCTCTTTTTTGTCCTAACTTGGTTTAAGGAACACTTTTCCCAGAGAACTCATTAATTGAAGGTCATCTGTGGTAAACAGCAGGGAAGAAAAGTATTTGTTTTCTTGAGGTTTGTCTTTTTAGGCTGTCACTTTTTATGCTGACCTATAACTTTGAATATTTTTGCTTACATGAAGTAATTTGTGATAAATGGAGAAAATGTAGATAAAAGCAGACAAGCAAAAAAGAAGAAAATACATCAATAATCCTGCCTTCCAGAGACCACCAAAATGTTTTCATTAGTTTATATACTTACACTTTTTTTTTGGCAGTTATTTATTTTATGCAAAAATGTTATACTGCATATGCTTTTCTGTAACCTGCTTTTTCACATAGTAGTACTTTCTTGAATAACAAAATTTGAAGTTTTGCAGATAGGTACTTTTTGACCTTAACTTTAAGAAAATATTCATAGTATTTATGGTAAATTATGATTATTAAACTTGTTTCAAAAGATTTCTTTGCAAATCTATACGATTATATTGTAAGAGTTAAGAAATTACTGTGTATTGTGTGGTAAAGTAGGGCTTTGCTTGCTTAATGCTTTGGAAAGCGGGCACAGAATAGCCTGAGTTGCCAATAAGGAAA
This sequence comes from Bradypus variegatus, assembly GCA_004027775.1. NCBI lineage: Eukaryota > Metazoa > Chordata > Mammalia > Pilosa > Bradypodidae > Bradypus > Bradypus variegatus. Next base: position 4,794 of record PVKY010013544.1, on the reverse strand, counting down.
GAGTTTTTTGTGAATTTAGTAGTTTGATTCAGATACAGGCTAATTAATTTAGTTCTGTTCCTTAGCTATCCTGCCTCTGAATGCAGACCAGTTGTCCATGGCTGTGTTCAAGCCCCCCCACCCCAAAGGTCCTGAAAGGTTTATAGAAACACTTAATATGCTTATTAACATTGAGTGTTGAGTGTGTGCCTATTTAGTGCAGTGCTTTACCAGTGGCACCCAAAGAACTAACTATGGAAGAAAATGTCTTCTTTCACTTCAACTTCAAAAGACAGGTACATATCAAAGTATCGTAAATCTAATAATCCATTTTGAGTCCATTACTCATAAACTTACCTAAAACCTTTAAATCTCTACTTTCATTCTGTATCTGTGGGAAATGAGTCCCAGATACTATTACTGTGTGACTTAGTTCTTTTTCTCTGATTTTCTGTAAGTTACAGTGTTTCAAAAAGTGGATTTTGTCCACTTTTTACCATCCGTACTGGCAACCACCTTGCCAGACTATGCCATTTCTCACCTCGTCTACTGCAGTAACCGCCTCCTGGTCTCCCTGCTTCCACTTGGGATAATACAGTGCATTTCTGTTATCACAGCCTAAGAGATCCTTTAAAATGTAAATCAGACGGACACTCCCTTGTTGAAAACCTCTCATTGCACTCAGAATAAAACAAACTGCTTTCCAAGGTTTGCCAGGCATACTATGTTTACGGCACTGCCTTCCTCCTATTTCACCTTGTATCTCTGCCTAGTCCACTACCCTGAAGCCTGGCCACATCGAGTTTCTTCCTGTGTTCCAACCCCACTGGCATGTTGTTCTGAAACTTTCCAAACTGTCTCCTGCCTGAGGGCTTTTGCACATGCTGTACGCTCTGGCTTCAATATCATCTCCCAGACCTGTCTATGGCAGATTGCATCATGTCATTCAGGCCACCTCATCAAGGAGATTGCTCCCAATTATGTCTCCATCCTACTTTATTTTTTCACAACATTAATCACTATTGAAATTCCCTTATTTTTAATTTCTGTTCCCTACACTAGAAAGCAAGTTCTGTGAATATGAGGACATAGTCTGTATTTTTCACTACATAGTAGGTGCTCAGTAAATGTTGGTTGAATGCATCAACTTGGTGAACATGTCTGTATTCCTTTTGAACATATATGGTCTATTTTAGACCTGTTCTTTCTAAGGAAGAGCTCTCATTTTCAGTCTTTTTTTTTTTAATAGGGCAGTGCCTTGATTCTCTTATTTTAATAATTTTTGATGTTTGTCCCATATCACCTATATTCTACCCCAGCTGTAAAATTAATCCCGGGAATGGTTCCCAGGAATCTGCGTTTTCAACAAGCCCCTCAGGTATTTTTAATGCACATTAAAGATTGAGAATGTCTATTAATATTTTAATGGTTTTTCTCTGGGATATTGTTTCTTGCTTTTAATAATGAAAGCTACCATTTTTTAAAACAATATGTATCAAATAGTATGCTAAGAACTCTTACTCATTCTCATTTAATAACAGAGTAACTCGGTGGTGTAGGTATTCCTACTCTAACTTTACAGATGATGGAACTTACACATAGTAAATGGCAGAACTTGGATTTGCATCCTAGACTGACTGTTTTCTTAATTACTATACCCTCCTGCCTCTGGACTACACTGTTCATAACTGTACACAGTGCTTTAGTTATATGGTAGGCCATGTTCTTGTTAAGGCTAAGGTAGTGTTTTGTTTGTCCCATTTCCAACCCTGAAATAATGAAGTCCGGTGTTGGCCTTTTTGCCCAGAGGTACATGGCAGCATGATGACCTTAAGAAACATTCTACAAGGATTCCTGGTTCTTGCTTTGTTGTATTACTTGCTCAGAGCATACTGGGCTTAAAATAAATTTGAAATATTTTCTCCTTGTGCATTACCTTCGTTTCCTATACCCCAAACCCATCTATCACTTTCTGCTTGCTCTTAGAGTTCTTCCTGCATTTTTTCATTGACTTGAGTGTTCTACTGTTGGACTACTTTTGGATCATCATAAACTGCAGATATTTCTCACTTCAGAACCCCTTTCTGGATGAGTTTAAAAAATGTTAATCTTGACATACATTGATTTTGGGGGGACTTCAGTCCTAGCCCCACTGGCATGTTGTTCCTGAAACTTTCCAAACTGTCTTTTTTCCTAGTGTTTAAGCCTGGCTAACTCCCTGTTTATCTGTGGAGGGTGAGTTCACACATGACACATGACCTTTTCCAGAGCTCTTTTCCTTATCCACCCCAGGGCTTTTGTAAATAGTGTCTCCTATCACATCCCATTCCATATTTAATTATCTGTGACTGTTTGGCCCATTAGATTGGGAGGCTTCTGAGGACAGGGAGGACCACTTAGGCAATCAGTAGGTTTGTTGATAGAATAAAAAAACGTAAAGGAAAGTCTCTAATCTGTATTTAATTTAGCATTTCATTGCTAAAATGAACTATTTGTAATTATTTTTCCGTATAAATAAGACTTAGAACAAAAAGCAACACAAGAAATAAAATTGTCTAAAATTGATGACAGTGATATTAGTGTGTGTGTTGTAAAGAACTTGCAGAAATGTTAAGTAATTCCAACTGTTTTTTGTTACATTGTGACTTACATTAGGATTTTTTAAGGTGGTAAAATGTAAAACTTCTGCAGTTACTAGAGTGGACTGGCACCGTCTTATTTTAATGTGCATTTTTTGTGTGTTTTCATGTGCATATTCATATTTTGGCCCACACCACAACTACTAACTATAAGAAAGGTTGTTTCTTACATTAGTTGGGCACATTATCAGTAGATGCTGCCTCAGGGAAAAGAACAGTTTGGATCTATTCAAAGTCATTTTGAAACACTGGTGAAAAGAATTCGAGTCTGAAATTAAAAAAATAACCTGCCTAGATAGCAATATTAACAGTTACTTTTTATCTTCCATATGTATGTTATGTCTGACGTATCAAGCCTACAAGTTGGGTATTGTTTGTTGTCTCTAATTTACGCAGGCTCAAGTTAGTTAATATGCCCAAGGTCAGGACAGTAATAAACAGTATTATTGGGGTTCAAATCCAGTTTGCCCTTGACCCCAAAGTTCATGTTTATGTTATGACAGCTTGGCTAATCGTTTTGCCCTATAGAGTCATATTTCATCTGTCAGAATATGTAGTAGAAACACATTCATGAATTGTTTTGGTCTATTAAACCTTAGTTATTCCTGTCTTTTTTTGAAGTAAGATATGCTTATTGAAAAGTTGCAAAGGATAGTAATATAAAGCCAACAACAACAGATCTCTGATCCTCTCATTTAAAAGCCATTGCTGTAAGCATATTTCCTTCTAGTCTTATGTGTATATTTTTAAATTCATCTTTGGTGTAAATGAGATATAATATGTACATAAGCTTGTAACCTGATTATTTTGATTTACTATAACAAGCATTTTTAATGTGGCCTTAGACACTTTCTGAAGATGATGTTAACTGGCTGCATATTATGAGGTATTTTAAATAAATTGTGATTTACTTGAAGCATTCATTAATTTGGGGCATGAATGTGGTTTCCAATTATTCACCATTATAAATAATATTGTGATGAATGATGACTTTAAATAGTTAACTCGGGCACTGAATAATGTGAGATCTGTCTAATTTTTAGAAGAAGTCATATTAAAGATATTTTAATGATGTTAAGTGGAGCGATTTTAGTAATTCAGCAAGTATTACAACATATATACTTGCATATGCCTAGAAAGTTTACATAAAAGTTAACAGATTACCTCTTATGAGAAGAGAGTGCCTTTTAACTTTAAATTTGAATTTTTATTCGTAAATGTGTATTGCTTTTAAAATAAAAGAATTTAACTCTTTGGAAATTCAACTCTTTGGTTTTCTAAACTAAAACTATTTCTTTTAGGTTTACAGTAGGGCTTCTATTTTGTTTGTGACATTTTAAACTTGGGTGCTGTTGTTTTGGAGAAAGTTACCTTCTCTTTGCTTATTTGCATATTAAGTTTCATTTCCTATATATTTTTTTTGTCTTTAGGTCCAAAACACAGATATGAGACTCAGCTGTGTAAAATACAGAATGAAGTTGGTTTATGCATGACTGCACTCATTGACAAGTATTACAGGTGCAGAGCTATCAACATTTAACAGCTAATAAAGAAGCTTCAAATAAGGTTGAGGGAAGCATCTTCATGGTATATACACCAGACTTAGTGGTCAGTGTTCTGGCTGCCATCATGTTTTTAATTTACAACATACTTTTTTTATGACACAGAATATAAACAAGTTTATTTTTTACATAGTGTGTATTTTGTTGCTTTGCTACTATTAGCAAGGTACTGTAGAAGAAACTGATTTGCTTGAAATTTTGAACAGTTTAAAAAAATCTGTGGTGTTTACTCAAGTTTCATTTATTAGTAGTATTGCTTTCTTTGTCACAGTGGTTTAAGCATTTTCCCTGTCATGATGAATGGCATTTACGTGCTTTTGTGTAGAGATATGTCTTCTAGGCTATAGCATAGATGAGAGAGGGTGTGAGCTACATGAGTAGTTCAGAAAGCAGTATAACTGCTTCTTTGCTTCTAAAAAATCATATTCATATAGGCAAGCAAGTAAATGAGAGTGATGACATCAGGAAAAAGCCTTGATTCCACTCTAAATTTTTAATGCTGTATATAATTCACAAACTAGTGACATTTCTTGTGATATACCTCATGATTTCAGAACACACCAATATTTTGTAAAACAGCTATTAAAAACTGCTTCCTTATCATTTATAAGTAA
>PVKY010013543.1:0-10983 GCA_004027775.1 Bradypus variegatus | reverse complement strand
CCCCAACATATGGTCTATCCTAGAGAATGTTCCATGAGCACTTGAGAAAAAAGTGTATCCTGCTGTTGTTGGATGTAGTGTTCTATAAACGTCTTTCAAGTGTAGTTCATTTATTATACTATTCAACATCTCTGTTTCTTTAGTGATCCTCTGTCTAGATGTTCTGTCCATTGATGAGAGTGGTGTATTGAAGTCTCCAACTATTATTGTAGATGTATCTATTTCTCCTTTCAGTGATTGCATTGTTTGCCTCATGAATTTTGGTGCATTCTGGTTTGGTGCATAAATATTTATGATTCTTATGTTTTCTTGATGAATTGACCCTTTTATTAATATGTATTGTCCTTCTTTGTCTCTTTTAATTGTTTTACTTTTGTAGTCTAATTTGTCTGATATTAATATAGCTACTCCTGCTTTTTTCTGGTTGTTGTTTGCATGAAATATCTTTTTCCACCCTTTCACTTTCAGTCTATTTTTGTCCTTGTGTCTAAAGTGAGTTTCTTTTAGACAGCATATAGATGGGTCCTGTTTTTTAATCCATTCTGCCAGTCTGTGTCTTTTATTGGGGAGTTTAATCCACTTACATTGAATGTTATTACTGTAAGGGCCGTGCTTTCTATTACCATTTTGTGTTTTGGAATTTATGTGTCATATCTTATTTTTTCCTCTCTTATTAACTTTCCTGATAATCTTCATTTCTGCACTCTTCTCCAACTCTCTCTCTCTTTCCTTTTCCTATCAGCCTGTAGCACTCCCTTTAGTATTTCTTGTAATGCTGGTCTCTTACTCACAAACTCTCTCCATGTCTGTTTGTCTGAAAATGTTTTAATCTCTCCCTCATTTTTGAAGGACAGTTTTGCTGGATATAGAATTCTTGGTTGGCAGTTTTTCTCTTTCAGTATCTTGAATACATCATGCCACTGTCTTCTCGCCTCCATGGTTTCTGTAGAGAAATCTGTACATAGTCTTATCGACTTTCCCTTGTATGTGATGGATCGCTTTTCTCTTGCTACTTTCAGAATCCTCTCTTTGTCTTTGACATTGGATAATCTGACCAGTAAGTGTCTTGTAGTAGGTCTATTGGGATCTATTCTATTTGGGGTACGTTGTACTTCTTGAATCTCTAATTTTCTGTCTTTTGTAAGAGTTGGGAAATTTTCAGTGAATATGTCTTCTATTATGCCTTCTGCCCCCTTTCCCCTCTCTTCTCCTTCTGGAATACCCATAACACATATATTTGTACGTTTCATGTGGTCAGTAAGCTCCCTAAGACCCTGCTCATATTTTTCCATTTTTTTTACCGTCTGTTCTTTTGCGTGCATGAATTCGAATGACCTGTCTTCCAGTTCACTGATCCTTTCCTCTGCCTGTTAAAAGCTACTGTTGTTTCCTTCCATTGTGTTTTTCATCTCCTCCATTGTGGCCTTCATTCCCATGAGTTCTGCCATTTGCTTTTTTAAGTTTATGAATTCTTCTTTATGGTCATCCAGTGTCATCTTTATATCCTTCAGCTCTTTTGGTAGATCTTCCTTATCCTTCTTCATTTCACTGAATTTATTTAGTATTAGTTGCCTCAACTCCTGTATCTCATTTGAGCTATTCGTTTGTTCCTTTGGCTGGTCCATATTTCCGTGTTTTCTGGTATGGCTTGTTATCTTAAGTTGTCTAGGTATCTGATTTCCTTGATTAGTTTATTTTGGAGCTCGTTTTCTGTCTTTTACCTAGGGGGTTTCTTGTTGGTTAGCTTTGTTCTCTGGCCTCTGTTATTCAATTCAACTTATTCTAGACCTCTAACTTAGGTTCTATTTAGTTGATGAAAATTTTTCCCCTCTTGTTTTTTCTGTTTCTTGCTCTGCTCTATGTAACCTTTTCGTGAATGGGTCTCCTCAGATATGGTCGACCCTAGTCAGATTTTCCCAGTCTAGTGAGGCGCGGGTCTCTTTGGGAGTGTATGGAGTTTTCAGTGTTCGCTGCGATCTCGGCTTTTCCTCCAATTCCAAACTTGCATCCGATGTGTGGCTGGTTACTGGACACCCCGAAAACTCTGTTTCATATAGTTCTTGGGTAGTTGCCAGCTGCTCTGGGCTCCGTCCCCGGAGGCCCCGGCCGCGGCAGCTCCTCTGCGGGGCTCCAGCGGTGCAGTCAGTGCCGGCCTGGTAGCGGCAGCGACCACCCTAAACCCTTGGGTGTGCTGGGGCGGCGAGCGCCCACTCACCTCTGGCGCCACGGGCTCAGGTCCCGGTGCAGGCGTCGGCGGCGGCTCCTGCGTGGGGCTCCAGCGGCGCAGTCAGTGCTGGCCTGGTGGCGGCGGCGAGCACCCAAAAGTCTCGGCGGCGCTGGGGCAGCGAGTGCCCACTCACCTTCGGCGCCACGGGCTCAGGTCCGGGTGCAGGCGGCGGCCCCTCCGCTGGGCTCCAGCGGTGCAGGCGGTGCGGGCCTGGTGCAGGTGGCAACCACCCGAAAGCCTCGCAGGTCGCTCGGGCGGCGAGCGCCCACTCACCTCCGGTGTCACGGGCTTAGGTCCCGTTGCAGGCGGCTGCGGCGGCTCCTCCGCGGGGCTCCAGCATTGCAGGTGGTGCGGGCCTGATTGCGGCGGCGACCTCCCGAAAGCCTCGTGGGTGCTGTGGCGGCTAGCACCCACTCACCTCCGGTGCCATGGGCTTATGTCCTGGTGCAAGCGGTGGCGGCGGCTCTTCCGCGGGGCTCCAGCGGTGCAGGCGGTGCGGGCCTGGTGGCGGCGGCTACCACCTGAAAGCCTTGGGGGCACTCGGGCGGCGAGCGCCCACTCACCTCTGGCACCACGGGCTCAGGTCCCGGTGCAGGCGGCGGCGGTGGCTCTTCTGCGGGGCTCCAGCGGCGCAGGCGGTGCGGGCCTGGTGGCGGCGGCCTGGAAGCCTGGGCAGGCCCCGCCCGAAGCCTCGGCGTCCCCGGGCGTCTGCCGCCTGTTCCACTCGCTGCGCCGCGTGGGCCCACGGGCTGCCAGGCGCCTGTCTCCTTCCTGCTCGTAAGTGCGCGAGGCTGCTCCAGCGGGGGTGGTGGGGCAGGGATGGGAGGCGGCGGGGGCGCTGTGGCTTCGGCTGCGGCTCCGGCCGGCGGCTCCAAGTCCTGTCGTACATCCCTTAGCAGTGTAAAGCTCCCTGCGGTGATATGCTCCTGTAGCGCTCCCTCTCCTAATTTTCCAAAGGGTGTCTGAGTCTTGCAACAGGAGCTCAGAGCAAGGGTCCGGGACCGTGGTGCAGTCTCCGCCGGCTCCTGGAACACTCATTTCCACCAACTGCCTTGGTTAAAATCACTGCAGAAGACACAGGGGGAGGCATGCAACCTACTGTCTGTAAACCCCATTCACCCCTACGGATGGCTCCAGTTTAGCTCCAGTAATCGCCAGCACTCTCACTGATTTTTATTGCAGTTTACCAGCCTCTTCCTTCTGCTCCTCTCTGGATGCTGCACAGTGTTCTATTAGACTTTGGAGTTTAAAAATAGTTTGTTCAAACATTTCCTGCCAGTTTAATAGTTGTTTGGGTGGAGGGACTGGTTCCTGTAGCTTCCTGCTCCATGTCTTCCCACAATCTTACTGAAAGTGTTCTTGAATGAAGATATCATAAGATAATGAAGCCCAATTCCACAAAAATTCTTGAAATGCACCTACGAAAATTATCAGTGGAAGAAAGTTCTTATATTGCATAGAAATCTGCCTTCCCATAACTTCAATGGTTTGCATCTAATGTTCTCCTCTCAGTATGCATAGTACAGATCTAATTGCAGATGAGCTAATTTCTAAATGCAGTACTGTATTGGGCTCCTCTTTGCTAGATACACATTAAGGATATTGATGCATTTCCAAATGTGGTCTCTGGAATGTAAACTGTTTTAATATGAAGTTCAACTAGTTAAGAGCACAGTTAGAGATTTAGATTATTCCTTGTTCCAGACTTTGTATTCTCATTTTTTTCAGCCTAAGATTATATCACACGATTGGTAAGTATCAAACCCAAATTAAACCCCTGAATCTTTTACCTGGATTGCTATTATTTACATTTTCTAGTTTCAGTGTAGTTAATTCCACTTCATATATATTCATATTAAATTGAAACTTGTAAGTTTTGATTCATTTTTCCTGTTTGGTTCTGTGAGCCAATCTTTTTGTCTTTCTTCTAGCTTGTATCATATTTGTTAACCTCTTTCATCTTTATCTGAGTCTGGTTAAACCATTAACAGAATAGTATAGCAAAGTAGGGAGCTTGATGCCTACTACTGGGGACTTCTTTTCTAGCCAACATCAACCTTTAGTTAATTCTTCATGATATGAGCCAGCTATACCACTTCTATGAATCTGTCCTACAAAAATGCAAATAAAGAGATGTGTGAATAAATTTATATGAGGAATTTTACTTCAAACTGAAATTGCGGATAACCTCTGAATAGTAACATTAGCAAAATGGATAATTCCGTTATGATAGACCCATATAGGGAAGTACAAGTAAAAGTAATCAGTTAACTAAATATAAGGTAGAAGGGACCTAAGGTAGGTTATGTGAAAGTAATTACATACTATATGAATGGTATGTTCTCAGTTTTTATTTTAAAGAAGTTATATCTATAACATGTTTGTGGGAAATCACAAAGTACTCTGGAAGGATACACAGAATAATGTTAAGAAGTGGTTCTCCCTGTTTGGATGGTCAAGGAGAGTAATTCAGAAGTTTTTGGTTTTGTTTGATGAACATGTATGTGTTACTGTTGTAGGGAATTTTAAATGGTCAAAAAGTTTTGCTCATGGATGGTTTTCAATCAATTATAGTTCTACCCGACAGCCCAAATTCCTCTACCTTTTATTCAGTAGTATCAAGAGAGACTTTTGATTCCCTAAGATGAGTGGGGCAAAAACATAGACTTTCAAGTAAAAAAGATGTAACTATAAATTTGGCTGTGCTGTTTTCTCAGTTGGCCAGGTTTCCTTAGTCATCGCAGAATTACAGTTCTCCTATCTTTAAAACATCTTTGAATGTTCAGTTTTAGAATTAAAAGAGACAGACAATAGAGAGTATGCGTAGGATATATCCATAAATGTTAGGTGTTATTATCAGCTCAGGTGTCAGAAACAGACTCTCAGCTGGTTAAAACCGAAAAGAAATGTGTTGAAATGATACTGGATAGCTCACAAATCATAGTGTGGACTAGGGTACCTGTTCATAATCTCTGGCAAGTATATATGATTAGCTAAGTATGATGGTTAATTACATGTGTCAAGTTGGCTAGATTGTTTTGTCCAGTTGTTTGGTTAAGCAAGCTCTGGTCTGATTGTTACTCTGAGGCTATTTCATAGGTGGATTTGCATTTGCATCTACAATCAACAAAGGAAATTGCCCTCAGCAATGAGGGGAGTCTCTTATCCAGTTGGTTGGAGGTTTTAAAGCCCAAGCTAAGGATTTTAAAAGTCAAGAATTTCTGTCTCTACTTCAGCCAGCCAGCTTCTCCTTGGGGAATTCAGCTTTACTCTCATTGGTGCTTCCAACTTGTGACCTTTTGTATGAATTCGGACTTGTCTAAACCAATTCTTGTAATAAATTTCTTAATGTTGCATACACACTGTGGTTGTTTCAAGCTGTTATGTACCCCAGAAAAGGCCATATTCTTTTAATCCATTCCTGTGGGTGCAAACCTGTTGTAGGTGGGACCTTTTGGTTAGGTTATTTCAATTGAAATGTGACCCACCCCATTTAAGGTGGGTCTTGATCCTTTTACTGGAGTCCTTTGTGAGAGGATAAAAGACAGAAAAGCCCTGAGAGCATAGAGAAAAAGCCCCCGGAGGAGCTGAGAGAGGAAGCCACTGAAACTATAAGCTGAATGAAATGAAACTTGGGAGAGAAGGACCAGCACAGGCTGGCCATGGGCTTTCCCATGTGACAGATGGCGGTGACCTATCTTCAGAGACATTATCATCCTGTTGGTGCCTTAATCTGGACATTTTCATAGCCAAAAACTGTAAATTTGTGAGCTAATAAATCCCCATTATAAAAACCAACCCTTTTCTGGCATATTGCATTCCAGCAGCTTTAGCCAACTGAAAAGACTTGCATATGCTTACACATACGCACATGCACATGTATATACTCATTGTTGATTCTGTTTCTCTGGAGAACCCTGGCTAATATACCAAATATTATTCAGCCTAAATAAATGAAGTACTGTTACATACTAGAACATGGACAAACCATGAAAACATGTTTAATAAAGAAGCCAGTCACAAAAGGACACATATTACATGATTCTGTTTAGATAAGATGCTCAAAATGGGCAATTCTAGAAAGACAAAGTGGTTACAAGGGGATGGATGGGTAGGGTAATGTGGAGTGACTGATAATGGATATGGGGCTTCTTTTTGTAAGTGTTAAAAATGTTTTGGAATTAGATAGTTGGTGATGGTTGTGCAATCTTGTGAATATACTAAAAATAAACAATTACATACCGTAAAGTGGTGAGTTTTATGTTATGTGAATCATATCTCAATTTTTTAAAAGTTCAGGAAATTGCCATTATTTTTAAACAATTAGTATTTTTTTTTGTATTTCACAATTTTACAAGCTCTTGGCCTCTATAAAATTGTGTCTTTTTTTCCTGATATTTCTTACATCAGCATTTAATTTTCAGTTTGTTGCTGTTCCACATAGGTTCATACAGTTTTGTTGAGCCCCATTATAAGATGTATGCAGCCTGGTGTAACAGGTTGAAAAAGTTCTGTTTTGCAAATATTTCCAAAAGATAGAAATCCTTTATCTTTCTCTTTTTGGATGCAAAAGTAGTTGAACTATTTACTACTTTATTCAAAGGTCTGTTAACTGTCTTTTTTCTTTTCTTTTTTTTTTTTTTTTAATAAGCCTCCCCCTTATTTTTCAAATTTTTTCCTCATTACTGCAGAGGGACATAAACATGGTATTTTTGGCACCTCTCTTTTTTATTTCCTTTTCTTTTTCCCTTCAGCTTATTTATTTACTATCCAGTGTTAATGTTGTTTAGGAGAGGAGCCAGAGAACATACAATCATTCATCCATATTGAGTGTTTTAGTTTCCTAGGCAGCTTAAGTAAATACCGTGAAATACTGTGGCTTAAACAATGGGAATTTATTTGCTCATGGTTTTGATGCCAGGAAAATGTCCAAATTAAGACATCATCAAGGCGAGGCTTTCTTCCTGAAGACTGGCTGCCAGTGATCCTTGACTCCTCTGTCACATGGCAAGGCATATATATGGTGGTGTCTCTTGTTGTCTCCTCTCTCCCTTCTCTTCTGGGTTTTGTTGATTTCATTTCCTTGCTTCTTTGGCTTTCTCTTTTTGTCTAAATTTCATTCTCTTATAAAGGACCTTCAGAAGATGATTTAAGACCCTTCTGATTAAGGATCTCTTGAAGTTGCCTCAAGAGATCCTACTTACAATAGGTTTACACCTACAGGAATGGATTAGATTTAAGAACATGTTGTGGGGTACAGTTCCAAATCATCACATTGAATTACTGTATAAATCTTGGGAAGACATTTTTTTGCTGAACTTTTAATCAGAGGTGATCACTGCAAGAGTCAAATACTTTGGGGCTTATAATGTGATCTTAAAGGAGCCAACATTGCTTCATATTTTTGTTTGTTTATTACAAAAGGGTGAGGGAAGGATGAAAAGCATTTACTCTTTCTGCCCTCTGCCCTGTGTTGAAGAATTTAATATAGTTTTTCAATTACTTCTTTTTGCTTGTTCTATAAAAATGTCATTCCTTAGTGTATGACCTGTCAATGCAAAATTAAGTATATCCTTCACCCCCATACAGACTCTTTTATTTCTCAGAATAGTTCAGGGAAGAATGTTGTTGCCAATGAGAGGTGCCTCCCCCCAAAAAAGAAAAAGCTACATGTAATCTGATATAAAATTAAATTTTGGTGGTTGAATCATTTTAACTTACAAAGAATAAACTGCTGAATTTCTCTTTGTGAATGATCCGGTAGAATTAGAGGTATCTCATTATAAGATAGCTCAGAAGGAATTTCTTGGCACTTTATGTTCCTGTTATAAATGTTTCTAGATCAGTACCAACAGATGTGAGCAAGGAAGAGAGAGTTTACAGTCAATGACTTTATGGATCAGATTAGATAGACTATCTAGATGGAGGCTTACTTTATCATAAAACCATAAAAGTAGAGTAATATAATGTAATTTGTCATCTAAACCAGGAAATTTTTCAGAGTGGAAGGGATTGGAATAAATGTTAAACTAGATAGGATGCCTGATCAACAGCATTAACCAGGACTCTTCCCAGGCATACTGGGCCCTCTATTTAAAGGCAAATTATGTGTGTGTATTTTTTTTTTAATTTTTCTTTGCTTATGAGTAAATATACAGATGTATCTAAAAAAGCAGATGAACGTGGACACACTTGGTAGGGGAAGTTTCCTTTCCTTTCCTATTGATATATAACTTAAGCCACCAAGCATTATACAAAATGAGATAGTCTTAATTAAGCCTTGTTATTTTCCTTACTGTCTATTAAAGCGCTACCGTAATGATGACCACCATTTTTCTGATACTTATATTTGAGTCTTGGTTTTAGTGTTTTATGACAGAAAATATTCAGTTTTTCTTTAAATGTTATATGAAATTTGTGCATTATTAAATATATATGTATATGATAAAATACAACATTTTTCTCAATTGTCTCATTGTCTAAAATATGCTTTAATTTAAGAAATAATTTTTACTTTGCTTTTCCTATTAGTATAGAGTAAATAAGAACAAAGACTTTCATATGTATCCCGTTAGATTGAGGAATAATCAAGATTTTGCATTTGTTTCATTTTTACCTTTTTTCTTTGCAGAAGTATTCTATAGTAGATTTCAGAAATTATGTTGCTTTAACCCCTACATATCTTAAGTATTGAAGGGCGTGTTTTTGAGGTTACCTTAATTCTCTCACTTTTCTTGTTTTTCAAGACCATTGCCAAAGTTGATAAATGGGACATAAAGAATTAAGGTATAAGAACATTGGTCGCTTTTCTTTTGCCATTTTCCCTATAGTTATTTAAAACCTGGAAAAAAAATTCTGGTGAAAAAGGGAGATTTCTTAAATAAAATTGCTACTTGTTTAAGAAAATGGTGTGGTAAGAACTGAAGGACTCTTCCAGTTTGCTAAAGCTGCTGAAATGCAAAATAACAGAAAAGGATTGGCTTCAATAAAGGGAGTTTATTTACAGATTTATAGTTCTGAGACCATGAAAGTGTACAAACTAAGGCATCTTCACTGAAAAATGACCAATGGCATCTGGAATACCTCTTTTATCTGGGAAGGCAACTAGCTGGTGTCTACTGTTCCTTTGCCTCCCAGATTACATTGCTTTCTCTTTAAGCATCTGTGGGTCCTGCTTAGCTTCTCCAGGGCAAACTCAGGGCTTCATCTCCAAATGTCTGGTTGTCCAAATGTCTGGTTTCATCAGCCATCTCCAAAATGTCTCTGGGTGTTTTCTCTCTAAGCATCTCTCTGTCTCTGTCTTCAAAATGTCTCTGCCTTTTATCTTCTCATAGAGGGAAGCCGGTAAACTAATAAGTCCCACTTTGAATGGGTGGGGTCACATCTCCATGGAAATAACTAATCAAAAGTCTCACCCACAATTGGGTGAGTCACATCTCCATGGAAACATTCTAGTTAAAAGATCCCACCCACAATAGGTCTGCCCCCACAAGATTGCATTAAAGAACATGGCTTTTTATGGGGTACATAACAGATTCAAACCAGCACAAGGAACAAATCTGCTTTCCAAATTTCCAGAAATGTGCCTCTGTAATTACCTAACACATATTTGAAATCTTTCTATTCAAAATTTTTAAATATTAAAATATAGTACTCTCTGATTTATTATGGAAAGTTTAGTTTGGGATTTGTATTCCAAAGCAGACCATTTCAGAATTGCTGGGGTACTTAGAGAAAATTGGTGATTTAATTTGTTTCTTAAATCTTGTATCTGAGAAAATAAAGGAAGAATTGTAGTTAACTCTATTTTGCATTACATTTGAGCATTGTGAAATGATAACACGTATTTTTAGGTGTAAAGGAAGGAAATCTAGTTATAGTTCAAGTTATTTTCAGATTTTGGACTCAGCTCATTACTCATTCACATTTGGCTGCTTGACTATTTGTAATGCTCTTTGAAGAAGAAGGGCAGAAGTGAGGCCATTGATACTTGAGATGATTTTAGAATCCTTGGTAAAATGAGTCAAAGAAAGAAAATACAATTTTTCTTTCTATTGTCACCTTTTCTTCTGTTTACTATGTTAACTCTTTGAGAAGCAGCTGGGAGGAAGGCAGCTACATGGAAATGCCCTTTGTTTTTATTTTTTACTTTTTTAACTTTTCATTTTGAAATAATTGCAAACTTACACAGGATAGTTGCAAAAATAATACAAACAGAAGTTTCTAGGGGACTTCTGGGGAAGATGGCAGAGTAGGGAGCTCCAGCACTCAGTCCATCCACCAAAACAATGATTAAACAGTCAAGAACTGTCTGAGACAACTATTTTGAACTGTGAATTGCTCTCCCATGTGGTGGCTATGGCACCTACCTCTCTCAGCAGTTTGCCATGGGATTTAGTCCCTGGCTGGTTCACTGGTGACAGAAAGAGACATAAAAGTCCTTTTCCCCAAGACCATCTGTGGGCATGGCTAATCACTGATCATGGCATTTTTTTTAAAATTCAGTTTTATTCAAACACATGCACATAACATACAGTCATCCATGGTATATAGTCAACCGTTCAGTCAACCGTTCAGTCAACCATTCACAGTATGTGATCATGGCTTTTGATTAGTAAATTTGGATTCCTGGGTCCTGACTCTGAGGGTAGCTGTTGTTTCAACCCTTTCTGGACAAAAATGGCCCTCAGATAGGTAGAGGTGGTGGAGATTTTAAAAATGCAGCATTTCCTTAGATCTGCAGGGGACAGTTAGCT
>PVKY010013542.1:0-10981 GCA_004027775.1 Bradypus variegatus | reverse complement strand
ACAATGGGGGGAGGAAGGGAATGGGATATTTTGAATGTTCTTTTCTATTTTAATTTTTATTTTATTTTTGGAGTAATGAAAATGTTCAAAGATTGATTGTGATCAACTATATGACAATACAGTGAACAACTGATTGTATGCTTGGAATGACTGTATGTTATGTGATTATATCTCAATAAAATTGTAAAAAAAAAAAGAGATCGTCACTTTAATTAATGACATGACAGAAGCTTGAGTGGGGTATGGACAAATTCTCTATACAGTAGACTTGGATGGACAGAGACTGGGCCAAGGCAGAAGCCCGCGAGTGCCACCTAGTGGTGGTCTCTGGGATTCGGGACAAGAAAATGTTCAGACAGTGGTATGGTATGTACCAGAGACCATTACTAATTTGCTCCTGGGTGTTAATTGAAACACCCCAAGACTGAAAGACAGAAAATAATTCTGGAACCTGAAAATCTCATGTCTTGGGTGATGTCAGAGAAACACTCAAATAAGGAAGGTGGTGCCCAGAAGAGCTCCATAATAAAGGAGAAGTGGTTTATACGGGAACATGCTACCTGGGCAATGCAAGATGGTGCTCATTGCATTGGCAAGCAGGGAGCCTCTTCTTCCCTAGGGCCGACTTTGGAAGTACCCGAGAAGCTGCTAGATCCATTGCCACCTAGTGGTGCCCTAGGAAAAGCTCTCTATTGACCAACAAAGAGCTGCTTGGTTTATGGATGGCAGGGCCAGGGTGAATGCAAAGCATTTTGTTGGGAAGGCCACCTCACTACGAGCAACTGATGGAAAAACTATGATGACAGTAAGGACCAATCAGCTCAGTGGATTGAATTGCCTGCTGTTTCCTTTGCAGTGAACCTACATTTGGGTTTTTACTGACTCAAGGATGGTGGCCAAAGGCCTGGGTGATGGAAAAGACTATTAAAGAGATGACATACAGGGCATGACCCTATGGAAATTATTATGGAAACATAAAAGGTAATTAAAGTAAGACGTGACACTAGGTCTGCCCTTACCCCAAGAATAGGTCAGAATAAGACATCTCCTGTGATACAGGGATAGGAACTATTGTGAATTCCACCCGTGTCCTCTCCATAGGAGGGATGTGGGCCCTGCCCTATAATGGCACACGGTGGGAACCAGTCTCAGAACAAGCCTCTGAACTAAGACAGGGTGACTGGCTTAGTCTCCAACTGACTTGTAACAAAGAAATAACTGAATCATGGCCAATTGTATCGATGTCCATAACAATATCTGATAAATGGGCAAAGGGCTAGTTCTGTTGGGAAGGCATAGCAAACACCTCTAATTCCTGCTAATTTGTTCTGTAATGAAACTGAATTGGTCCACAACCATACAAGTTATGGTGAAACACTGGCAATGTTTGTGATATTTGACTATCTTATGTAAATAAGTCATATAGTCATACTGACCATACTGGAAAGGAAGAAGTAAAACTTTCACTATTTGCAGTCGACATGATCTTATATTTAGAAAATCCTGAAAAACCAGGACACAGCTACTTCAGCTAATAAATGAATTCAGCAAAGTGGTGGGATAGGCTATCAACATGCAAAAATCAGTAGTGTTTCCATACACTTGTAATGAGGTAATTAGGAAGAAAGCTTATTATAAAGCCACAGTGGTCAAAACAATTCCAAAGAGACCTGTGGAGAGGGCAAGGAAAGGCACCAAAGAGCCATTTTGAAGGCTCCTGAAGCTGCGCTTTCCTGGCCTGCCCAGCAGATGGCGATCTTCAGAAAACTGTTGTGGCCTTGTGATTATAAAACCTTGTGATTGACCCTCACTTGTACCCCTTTATCCAGTTTTAAGAGTCTTAGGATCACTAAAGACAGCCCCTAATATTTATTAATGACGGGACTTAAGTCAGCCCAGAACCAACCTGTCCCAATTCCAAAGCTACCTTGATAAACGAAGCTGGATCTAACCAAAATTGGCCCACCTGACATCTGCAGTAGCTTAACCTTTAACCTATAAGTGACCTATACCTCATTATAATACTAAAAATCACACCCATCATCATATTCAGGATGTCATTTTCTTACATAGGCTGTGGCTAAGCATTTAACCAATCTGCACATGCTCAATAATTAGATCACCTCTAATTACACCGTCTTGAGCTATTGTGCTCATTATCCTAAAACCTGCCCATCTTTTGGTACTATAAGACCATCAGAATTAATGCAGTTGAGGGAGACAGATTTTTAGGCTGATAGGCCATCTGCTCTCCTGCTTCGCACCTAGAAATAAACTCTTTCACTCTTTGAAACCCTGGTGTCTCAGGAATTGGTCATTTGAGCACATCAGGCAGAGAACCCACCACTTTTGATCAGAATCAGTCTTCTCCCACCAATCATCTTTTTTTTAAATTCAGTTTTACTGAGATATATTCAGATACCCTACAATCACCCACAGTGTACAATCACCTGTTCACAGTACCATCATATAGTTGTATATTCATCACCCCAATCCATTTTTGAACATTTTCCTTACTCTAAAAATAATAAAAATAAGAATAAAAATAAAAGTATAAAAGAACAACCAAAGCATTCAATCTCCCCCCTCCCACTCTATTTTTCACTTAATTTTTGTCCCCATTTTTCTACTCATCTGTCCATACCCTGGATAAAGGGAGTGTGATCCATGAGGTTTTCACAATCACACTGTCACCCCTTGTAAGCTACATTGTTGTACAATCGTCTTCAAGAATCAAGGCCACTGGGCTGCAGTGTGACCATTTCAGGTATTTCCTTCTAGCTATTCCAATACACTAAAAACTAAAGAGGGATATCTATATAGCACATGAGAATGCCCTTCAGAGTGACCTCTAGACTCCATTTGAAATTGCTCCATCACTGAAAGTATTTTGTTTCATTTGGCATCCCCCTTTTGGTCAAGATGTTCTCAATCCCACAATGTCGGGTCCAGCTTCATCCCGGGGAGTCATATTCTGCGTTGCCAGGGAGATTTACACTCCTGGGAGTCAGGTCCCAAGTAGGGGGTAGGGCAGTGAGTTCACCTGCCGAGTCCCACCAATCGTCTTTTGATGACTCAGTCTTATACTTGAACAGAACTTCACTTTATTTTTAATAGTACTTACATTACTCTTAAGCTTCTATTATTATTTTCTTGCTCATTTTGTAAATTCAGTGCAGACAGGGACCTCATTTGTCTTGTGCATTGCTGTCTAACAAATCCACATTGAATGGAGAGTGGGTGATGTCCTGTGAGTCCAGCAGCAGGACAGGGTCAATTATGTCTATTATTTGGAGATGGAAACTAGGCTCATGAAAGAGGTTTGCTTGTTCACAGTCATAGAGTAACTATCAGGGTCAGGGCTTAAACCCAGGGGCTCTTTTCAGGCCCATAGTCCCCCTCCCATACCCAGATTAAGGAAATTGGGCAGAAACTTTGCTAGAACAATCCTGAGATCAGCCCTGCACAGTCCAAGGATCAGCTTGAACAGACCAGCCTTGACAGCTCCATGTCTTCCCAGCACCAGGGGTCCAGTGCCCAGTACGGGGCCTGTTACGCAAGGGAACTTCATGTCCTTCCCTCCCCTCCCCTCCCTTCTCTCTGAAGAGCTGACCACAGAACTTGAGGTCTCATCCCAGCCTCTGGATTACAGCCTTCCCCCTTCCAGCTGCCTCTCCCACCCCTTACCTGTCGCAGGGTGGGGGCAGGGCCTCCTGCTGCCCCAGGAGGAGCAGCAGGCACAGGT
This sequence comes from Bradypus variegatus, assembly GCA_004027775.1. Lineage (NCBI taxonomy): Eukaryota > Metazoa > Chordata > Mammalia > Pilosa > Bradypodidae > Bradypus > Bradypus variegatus. Next base: position 7,236 of record PVKY010013542.1, on the reverse strand, counting down.
CCTGGGTCCTCCTGGGCACGGTGGCTGTGACTGAGACTGAATAAGCAAGTCCAGGCACCTCCGACTCACCGGGGCACTGCCCGGCTCTCCTGCCCACCCAGGGCAGCCAAAGTTCAGGCCTTGAGGTGTGGTCACGTGGGGGGCGTGTACCTGATCTCCACGTGGCCTGCGCCCCCCTCCTGCTCTCCTATATCCCTCCCGCAGCCCACAGCACGGGCCGACCCCACCCCCTGTCACCATCTCCTTTTTCTCCTCCTCTGATTCTCAGTCTTAGCAGGTGCCATCTGCTCAGGCCCTCCACACAGTCATATGGTGCAGACCTAGGGTTGGGAGAGAATTAAGCCCCACAGGGAGACACTGATGCTACTTGCAAGGGTGGCCACAAAATCTCTGGTCTCAGGTTACCTTTCCTGTCACATGTCAAACAGAATGGCTCGCACTTCCGTCCCAGGTGTGATGCGAAACTCAAGGGCGTTCATAATTATCCAAAGGAAATGCTGTGGGAGCACAGGAGAGCACAGCTCTCCCTCCTGGAGGAGTTGGGAAGGTTCTTAGGGGTTTACGAAAGGAAAGTGGCCTGCAGGAGACCACTCCAATTGGCTAATTGCTTAGGGAAGTGTGAGTCTAGCTTTGGAGAACTTAGGGTTGGTGCCTGGGAGGGGTGCAAGACAAGGCTGGAGGGGCTGTGAACAGCCTTTTCCAAGCTGACAAAGGCTTCTTGATGAGGGAACCAGCAGAGAGGTCTGTGAGCTGGAACATAGCCGGGTGAGATTTGCGTAGGAAGCTCACTCCCTCAGCATCAGGGAGGACAGGTTGAAGGGGCACAGGGTGGGGCAGGGGCCCCCTAGGAGGCCGGAGCAGCCACCGCGGCCATTGATGACTCAGGCCTGAAGCGACTCGGGGGTGGGTGGGGGTAGAGGGGGTCACCCAGGGAAGTGCCCACTTCCAGCCTTCAGAATCGGAGCTTAGCGGCTGGCATGGCCTTTCTTCATGGCTCGGGCTCACTGTTGGGGACGGCAGCTGTGGGCACCGAGCAGCATTCACCCTCCCCAGCCCTGAATGGTCACCTCCGGCTGTGCTGATTTGCTCACCTCCTTCCTGCCACTCCTGCCCTTCAGACATTAGAGGCTTCCTTTCCTTTTTTTAATGTTGGCATTGAAGAGGTAAATGCATTCCTCTGGTCCAAAAATCAAAGCATAGAATGAGGATTAAGTGAATGTGTGTGCAACTGCTCCTCTCCCCACCAACCCCTTCCTCCACCCCCGATGGGGAACCACTTTTATTCCTCTCTCGTGAATCCTTCTAGCGTGTCTTTAGGAGGATCTAAGCAAATGCTAACTCATCTTCTCACTTCCCCTCTTTTTCCTTCTTTTTGTAAAACAGCTTTATGATATAAAATTCACATACCGTACAATTTACCCACTAAAGTGTACATTTCAGTGGTTTTTCAGTATATGTACAGATACGGATACAACCATTACCACAGCCAATTTTAGAACATTTTTATCACCTCAAAAAGAAACCCCATATGCTTTAGCTATCCCTTCCCACCTGCCTCCTACAACCACCCAGCCCTAAGCAACCTCTAATTGACTATCTGTCTCTACAGATTTCCCTATTCTGAACATTTCATATAAATGGAATCATACCATGTGGTCTTTGTGACTGGTTTCTTTCACTTAGCATGGTGTTTTATAGGTTCATCCACGTTGTAGCTTGTATCAGCACTTCATTCCTTTTTGTGGCCAAATAATATTTCAATGCATACCACATCTTGTTTATTCATTCATTCATTAATTGATGGACACTTGGGTTGTTGCCACCTTTTGGTTATTGTGAATAATGCTATTATAAACATTCATGCACAAGTTTTTGTGTGAACAGGGGTTTTTATGTCTCTTGGGTATATAATCAGGAAAGGAGTTGCTGGGTCAGATGGTAACTTTGTTTAATCATTTGAGGAACTGCTGGGCTGTTTTCTAAAGTGGCTGCAACATTTTACATTCTCACCAGCAGTGTATGCTATTTCCAATTTCTTCACATCTTTGCCAGCTTGTGTTATTGTCTAACTTTTTCATTATTGCCAAACTAGTGAATATGACATGGTATTTCCTGGTTTTGATTTGCCTTTCCTTGATGACTAATAATAATGGAGAATTTCTTTACATGCTTTATTGGCTGTTTGTATATCTTCCTTAGAGAAATGTCTATCCAGATCCTTTTCCCTTTTAAAAATTGTGTTATTTGACTTTTTATTATTGAGTTGTAAGAGTTCTTTACATATTCTTTATATATTTGCAGTTTTTTTCCCATTCTGTGGGTTGTCTTTTCACTTTCTTGATAATGTTCTTAGATGCACAAAAGAATCTAATTTTGATGAAGTCTAATTTATCTGTTTTATCTATTGTTGCTCATACTTTTGGCGTTTCATGTAAGAATCCTTTGCCAAATCTGAAGCCATAAAGATTTATCCCTATATTTTCATCTAAGAGTTCTGTTGTTTTAGCTCTAAACGTTATGTATTTGATCCATTTAGGTTAATTGTTTTATAAGGTGTGAGTTGAGTCAAACTTTATTTTTGCATATGGACATCCCTCTTGTCCTAGCACCATTTGTTGAAAAGACTTCTTTCCACTGTTGAATGGTCTTGGCTCCCTTCTTGAAAATAATTGACCATAGACACATGCTTTACTACCGGACTTTCAATTAGATTGTACTGACCTATATGTCTATTCTTGTGCCAGTCCATGCTATCCTGATTATTGTTGCTTTGCAGTAGGTTTTGAAATTGGGAAGTGTATGTCCTCCTACTTTGTTCTTCTTTTAGGATCGTTTTGGCTATTCTTGGTTCCTTGAAATTCCACATGAATTTTAGAATCAACTTGTCAGGTCTTCCAAACTATGTACATGAGATGATTTTCCATTGTGCCAGTTTGAATAGATTGTGTCCCCCAAAAGCCATTATCTTTGATGTACTCTTGTGTGGGCAGACATTTTAGCGCTGATTAGACTGTAATTCTTTGAGTGTTTCTTTGGAATGAGCCCCACCCAGCTGTGGGTGATGACTCTGACTGGATAATTTTCATGGAGGTGTGGCTCCACCCATTCAGGGTGGGTCCAAGTTGAACAGTGGAGCCATATAAATGAGCTGACATAACAGAAGAAACCCAGTGCAGCTGTGAGTGATGTTTTGAAGAGGAGCCACAGCCAAGAGGGACACTTTGAAGAAAGCACAGGAGCTGCAGATGAGAGACAGTTTGAAGATGGCCGTTGAAAGCAGACTCTTGCTCCGGAGAAGCTGAGAGAGGACAAATATCCCAAATGCAAATAAGAGTGACATTTTTGAGGAACTGCAGCCTAGAGAGGAACATCCTGGGAGAAAACCATTTTGAAACCAGAACTTTGGAGCAGACGCCAGCCACGTGCCTTCCCAGCTAACAGAGGTTTCCCGGACACCATTGGCCATCCTCCAGTGAAGGTACCCGATTGTTAATGTGTTACCTCAGACACTTCATGGCCTTAAGACTGTTACTGTGGAACCAAATAAAACCCCTTTTATAAAAGCCAATCCATCTCTGGTGTTTTGCATCCCAGCAGCATTAGCAAACTAGAACACAATTTATTTAGATTTTCTTTAATTTCATTCTACAATGTGTAGTTTTCAAAGTGTAAGTTTTGTATTTCTTCTGTTAAATTTATTTCTAAGTATTTTATTCTTTTTGATGCAATAGTTTTTTAAATTTCATTTTTGGATTGTTCGTTGTAATCTTATTGGAATTCCCTTGTAAGTGATGAGTCATTTTATTCTTGCTGCTTTGAAGATTATCTCCTTCTTTTTGATTTTCAGAATTTTTCTCTGATGTGTCTATTTGTGGATCCTACTTAGAGTTTATTGAACTTCCTGGAGGTGTAGGTTATTGTTTTTCAATAAATTTGGAAAGTTTCCAGCTATTGTTTTTTTCAAATGTCTTTTCTGCTCCTTTGTTCCTCATTGCCTTCTGATACTCCCATTATGTGTATATTGGTGCACTTATTATACATGCATTACATGTATAAATGGTATCCCTTGTTTCTCTAAGACTCTGTTCATTTTTCTTCATTCTTTTTATTCTCTGTTCTTCAGATTGCAAATCTCTATCAATGTTTCTACAGGTTCACTAATTTCTTCTTCCAGTTCAAATCTAGTGAATTTTTCATTTCAGTTATTGTATTTTTCAATTAGGTTATTTTTTATAATCTCTATCTTTTTATTGAGATTCTCTGATTATTTAGCAGGGCTCTGACCACACCCAGCCGTTCAGCACCACTAATTGCTGGCTGATGGCTCTACTTTTTTTTTTCTTTTTTTCTTTTTTTCTTTTATTCAAAAATGTCCAGGATACAAATTGATCTACAGACTAATCCAAATAAATTCAGGATCCTGGGAAGGGGGAGGTGTGTAGTTCAGACCCTTGGAGGGTATTCCCAGTTGTCTCTTTCCCTAGTTCTTTCCTGCAATCTAGCCAGCCTACAGTTTGTCTTCACTGAAACTATGAATCTCCTCATGCCCCACTCCATTCTGCACCACCTGCCAGCTGGGCAGGAGTGTGGCGATGAGGGTGAGCTTGCACAGCATGGAGACCAGCATCTCCACGGGGGGCAACTCAGCCTGCTCTTCTGACAACATGTCCAGGTGCCTGCCTCCCCTTCCATTTCCACTGAGGCCACACTGCCCTCACATACACGATCGTAACCCACTGCCTCCTCCAAGCGCCTCCTCTACTCCTTAACACACCTGTTCCTCTATCCCTCGCTGTGTTGGTTTGAATGTATTATGTCCCTCAAAACTCCATTATTTTGATGTAATCTTGTGTGGGCAGAGGTATCAGTGTTGATTAGATTGTAATTCTTTGAGTGTTTCCATGGAGATGTGCCCCACCCAACTGTGGGTGATGACTCTGGTTGGATAATTTCCATGGAGGTGTTACCCTACTCATTCAGAGTGGGTCTAAATTAAATCACCGGAGCCATATAAATGAGCTGACAAACAGAAGGAACTCAGTGGAGCTGTGAGTGACATTTTGAGGAGGAGCCACAGCCAAGAGGGACACTTTGAAGAATGCACTGGAACTGAGAGAGGAGCTTCAGCTTACAAAGACATTTTGGAGGCAGCCTTTGAAAGCAGACTTTTGCTCTGGAAGAGCTAAGAGAAGACAAATGCCCCAAGAGCAACTAAGAGTGACATTTTTGAGGAGCTGAAGTCCAGAGAGGAACATCCTAGGAGAAAGCCATTTTGAAACCAGAACTTTGGAGCAGATGCCAGCACATGCCTTCCCAGCTAACAGAGGTTTTCCGGACACCATTGGCCATCCTCCAGTGAAGGTACCCTACTGCTGATGTGTTACCTTGGACACTTCATGGCCTTAAGACTGTAACTGTGTAACCAAATAAACCCCCTTTTGTAAAAGCCAATCCATTTCTGGTGTTTTGCATTCTGGCAGCATTAGCAAACTAGAACACTCCCCCTGTGCGAGTGGTCAGGACATGGGAAAGATCAAGGAGATGGAGAAGATGCTGTAAGAAGCTCATTCTGTGGATCCCCCAGTCTGCTGTTGGCCTTCCTAAAACCTCAGACCAGGCTCGGACACCCACTGCTCTGCTCACCCTGGATATGGAGTCCCACAGTGGGCCCCAGGTCTCACAGGAGTGTTCCAAGAGGCCCTGGGAGGGGAGAGTACAGGGCTTTTGTAAGACGCTTAGTTCTGTGAGTCTCAGCTTTAGCCCTGTGGGAACCAGCCAGGAAATAAAAGGAGGCAAGGGGCTTTGGGGCCTTCTGAGAGCCCAGTACCTGCAGTAACTCTCAGTGCCACCCCCCTGGGCTGGGCAGGGCTGTGGTGCTGTCACAGAGAGGGCCTCTCAGCTCTGAGCCGGCTCCTGCTCTCCCCAGCCCGTGCCCTATGAAGGACACACTATGGTACCAGAATCTGCCAAAGATCCCCTCTTGTCTCAGCCCCCTTGCAGGGGCCCTGGGGGCTGGGCAGAGCCACATCCAGAGTGGGGTAGCAGCTCAGGTGGCATAGTTCTCAAATTTTACTCCATCTCTTTGTTTTTCCTGCTTTTAAATTTTATTATTACTGTTGGTGTTATTATTGTTTGGTTTGAGGGCCAGAGAAAGCAATGTCATCCTGGAGGTCCCAGCCCCATCCTCCAGTTGTGGACCCATCACCATGGTCATCCTAGAGACTGCTTCATCACCAGTAGCCCAGGCTCTGTGCTCAGCCACTCCTTCAGCCTGGGGCCCCATCTGAGGCACGTGCCATCATCCCTGCAGCCCGGGCCATCAGGTGACCACGCTGGGGGAAGGGACCGCACACCCACCAGCCCTGCCTGTGTCCCCAAGCCTGGTGTATGGCCTGCAGCCCCGCCAGCCCTCTCCCTCCCACTCCTGCCTTGCTGAAAACCAGAAGGGATGAGGCCTGGGGTTCTAGAGATCAGAGGAGGAATAGATGGATGGGAGAGGAAGCCAGAAGGCCCGTGTATGGTAAATAATTAACCTTGCCCCCCAGAAAAGGTCTGCTCTTTGCCCTCAGCTCCTGGGAGATAATTTCTAAACCCTTAGAATATTCTGACTGATAAGAGTGTCTTTTCTGCCTGGGGACTTTGAACAATATCATTAATGGTCCTGTGACATCAGTTTCACTTCCAGAGGGGCTGGAAACTTAGGCCAGCCTTGTACACAGTCAGCCATGTCTATGTGACTCAGCCCCAATAAAAACACTGACACCGAGGCACAGGTGAGCCTCCTGGCTGGCAATATTCCATGCATATTGCCACCCACTGTTGCTGGGAGAACTTAATGCTCTCCACGACTCCACTGGGAGAGAACAGCTGGAAGCTCCGTGTTTCAAGCTTTTTCCCTGCCTGTTTTTAATCTGTATCTTTTGGCTGCAGTAATTCATACCTCTAAGTATAACAGCTTTCAGTAAGTTCTCTGAGTCCTTCTAACAAATTATCAATCTTGAGGGTGGTCTTGGGGATCTCTAAGCTCTGCACACCTTTTTAGGCTCTGCACAGGATGGACGGAGGCTGGCAGGGAAAGAGGGTTGCCCAGATGTGCCCTGAGAGGAAGCCTGGGCAGGAGAAGAAGTTGCAGAGGGCAGAGCCCTGAGGGCCGGTCGTTCCCTCACCAGCCTTGGAAGAGCAATGGAGATGGGGAGCAGAGCCACCAGGCCTCCAGCCGCCTGGCCTCGGCCCTTC
>PVKY010013541.1:0-10968 GCA_004027775.1 Bradypus variegatus | reverse complement strand
ACCCTGGGCCTTGGATCATGCAGAATTTCTCACAGGCCCTGCTGGCCTTTTATGTCAAGGGCCCCTTGGGTTACTGGCGAGCCTGGAAGTGGGTGACTCTCGCGTGGCACTTTGCAGAGTGAGCAAAGTTCGATGGCAGGAGGTTTTATTAGGAATGAACACTCTTCCCCTCCCAGAGCTAGGGCTTTGCTCTGCAGTTGACTGTCGCTCAAGATGATGGCTTTGTGTGGCAGGTCAGGGGGTTGTGTGCAGGCCGGTTGGCTTCTGTGCCTTGTTCCTGAGTGAAATCACAGCATCGTGGAGTCAGGTGGCGATGGCGGTGGCTCGAGAAGTCGCCAGAAGGGGGAAACAGGCTGGTGGCCTCTGTGTTGATTCTGAAACGGCTTTCACTTTTTCAGCAACATTTCTCTGGCTGGTGCTAGCTAGTGGGGCTTCTGTGTGGGTGGGTTTTGTATACTGGGGAGACCCAGAAAATGGGGTTGGTTTGGGGGACCTTTTCCTCAGTGTCACTTAGAGGGAGCAGGATCCAAAGTCATTCTCTTAGGAGGGCCAGTCGCGGGACTCCTGGCACACATCCAGATCAGGGATTTGCTCTTTTGGGGACCAGTGAAATCATCACGCCCTGATAATTCCTTTCTTCTGAGGCAGTGGCTCTTAGCTGAGGCGATTCCGCCACTAGGGCACATCTGGAGATGCTTTTGGCTGTCACAATTGTGGGAGGGCATGTCCTGGCATTGAAGTGGGTGGAGCTGCTCACCGCAGAGAATGATCCGGCCCCGAGGTCAGCCGTGCCAGGGTGGAAACCTTGGACGAGATTCCAGCCCGTGAGCCCTGTCCCTGTGCTGGCACAATGCCCTGAGTGAGGCCGGAGCTGGGGGACACTTGTCGGAGTGAGTGCTGAGTGACGACAGGTCGATGATGTGTGGGGTCTGCTCTGGGGGTCCACCCCACGGAGCATCTGAGAAGCAGGGAAGGGGGCGTGGGGTCTTCTGTCTGCCCCTTATGGCTCCAACCACTGTCACCAGTGACCCCTGACTTGTCAGCTCCACTGGCCACTGCCCTCCTGCCATGGGCAGCTGGTGGTGTCAGGCCAGGTTTGGCACCCACTGGCTCCGTCCTTCAGCCCCCACCCAGAGACCCCTACGTGCGGCACTTAGGCTCCAATCAGGGGCGTTTGTGCCCCCCATGGCCACGGGCCTTGTGTGTTGGGGTGAGTGACTGTGTCCCACTGCCTCAGTTTCCTCACCTGGGAATGAAATGAGATGATGCACCTTGCAGTTACCTGACCCCACCTCATTTAGTCCTTCAACCTTTGGGTGCTTAATAACCAGTCTCCCCCGCAAAGAACAGGTACCCCCCTCCAGCCGGTTTGTCGGCTCCTTTCAGTTAGTCCTTCTGTCTCCATGTGCCCTTCGTGTTTTATCATTTTATTTACCTGTTTATTTAATTTTGATGGGTAACAGCTTTACTGTGAGATACTTCACATACCCCACAGTTCACCTTCTAAATTGTGCAATTCGGTGGTTTATAGTACATTCAGAGAGTTGTATAACCAGTGCCACAGTCAATTTTAGAACATTTTTGTCCTCCCGTTAGCAGTCACCCCCGGTGCTCTGTCTCCCCACTCCCTGCCGCCTGCCTTGGCAACTCCGGACACTTCACATAAGTAGAATCAGATGCTACTTGGCCTCCTGCGTCAGGCATCTTCAGGGTCCCTCCCTGGGGTTGTGTGGGGCAGAGCATCACTCCTTTTCACGGCTGAGTAATACTCCGTCTTCTGGAGGGACGTCCTGTTCTCCACCAGCCCAGGGCGGACACACGGGTTGTTTGCAGCCGGGCTCTTTGGAATCTGCTGCACTGAGCATCAGGCCTGTGACTTCAGTCCCAGTTAGCGCCTCCTCCCTGTGCTCTGGGCACACTGCTCTGCGCCGGCCCCTCCCTGCGGCCTCCCTGCCCTCCTCTGTGCCGTTTAGCCGGCCCCCCTTACCCTGATGGGTGGTGCCCCCGCCCCAGCCACTGTCTCCCTAGCACCTCACCCTGGCCCTTCCTCTCCACCCCCTACTGTCTTTACGGCCGTGTCCTTTCTCACCTGCACTGGGCAGTCACCACTTCTTGCTCCCCCTAGGCCACCCATCCCATCTCCCCTGGCAGTGCAGCCACACTGGGCCCCCGGTAGCGCCCAGCTGATGGGCACCAGCCCTGGCCCCCCATCTGCCTCCCCGGGGCACAGCCCAGCACACCCGCCCCTGGCCTTCCCCCCTCTCCCTCTTTCCTGTCCCCCTGTCCCCTGATACAATCCATCCACCCCAACCTCCCCAAACCACTGGGCAGCTCTGGGAAGCCCTTCAGCCTCTGCAGGCAGATCCTGTCCCCCCTCCCTGTTCCCCCTGGCTGGCCTCTACTTGGGGTGGACCCAGGTCCCTGTGCCTTTTCACCAGGCCCTTCTTCTGTGGGCCTGTCCCCTCCCCAGACCACAGTTGCCTGGGAACCACTGCCTGTGACCTTCAGCGAGTGGGGAAGGTCTCCGTGAGCATCCGCTCGTGTCCCTGCACCTGAGGGGAGCAGGGGGGCCAGCCCTGAGCAGAGACCGGCTGCGGGAGGGGTGAGGCTGGCGGTCTGAGGAGTGGGAGAGAGGTCGGCTTTGTTCTGTTTTGTCCTGGGGGGAGCAGCTCTTCCCCCTAAGGAGCCCCCTAACCCAGGGCCCCCCACCCTGGTGATTCTGCCCCAGGGACTCCTGGCGATGTTGAGGCATTTTTGGTTGTCACACTGGGGGGCTGAGGTGGAGGGTGTGCCTGGCCTCAAGTGGGGGGAGCCCAGGGAGGCTGCTTGGCATTCCCACAGTGCCCGGGACGGCCCCGCCCGAGAGAATGACCCGGCCCCCAGGGTCAGCTATGCCATGGGGGTGGGGGTGGGGGTGTCCCAGACTCATCACACGTGGTCTTTCCTCCCCTGCCACCTCTGACCTTTCTGAGCTCAGAGCTGCTGGTGCAGGACTGGCTGCCGCCAGGGGATGAGCTCCCTGTGCCTGCAGGTGTGCACGTGGGGGCAGAGGTGGGTAAGGGCCTTGGGGCCCTGAGGGGCTCGGTCCAGCCCAGGGGGCCGCCTCTCTGATGCAAGTTTCCCTGTGTCCCCTGTACCAGGGCTCTGTCTCCTGGGCTGCTGCGGACCCAGGCATCCTCGTCGTCTGAACATCTTACTCACCAAGTCAGACAGGAGGGTGGGCCTGCAGCACCAGGAGGCCAGGGACAATCAGCAGTCGCTTCCCGTTGCTTCTGGCTGGAGCGGAAGTTCCCACCCAGGGGTGGGGGAAGAGCCACCTCCGCTCCTCTCCCAGCCCCCTGTGAGAACTACCCTCACTGCTGCTGCTGTGATCTCAGGTGTGTTGTCACTGGGTAGAGATGAGAGCTGCTGCTCTAGAAGATTCTGTGTTAGTTTCTCATCCCTCTAGACTGTGAGCCCATGAGGGCCGCAGCCCGGGCTCTGCTCTGCGGCTCCTTGGCCAGCACTAAGGACGGGCTGGTGTGTGGTGGGTGGAGAGTAAGCGTCAGCTGAGTGAATGAACAAGTGAATGAATGAATGTGTGCATGCCCAAATGAATGAATGAGTGAATGCACACCTGCCTGGATGAATGAGTGAGTGAGAATGGATGTGCACATGGCTGAGTATTCAAATCAGTAGATGTGTAAATGCATTCATGCCCAGGTGAATGAAGAAATGAGTGAATGAATGGATATGCACATGGCTAGTAAATGAGTGAACAGATGGATGCACACATGCCTGAGTGAATGAATGAGTGAGCAAATGAGTGTGCACTTGCCTTAATGAATGAATGAGTGAATGCACACCTGCCTGGGTGAATGAATGAGTGAGTGGGTGGATTGCATGTGTCCGAATGAATGAGTGAGTGAATGAATGGATGCACACATGCCTGAATGGGTGAATGAATGGATGTGTGCATACCCAAATCAACAGAGTGAATGTACAGTACCTGAATGAATGAATGAGTGAGTGGATGGATGCACTAGTACACGAGACAATGAGTGAATGAATGCACGCTTTCACCAGGTCCCTGGAAAGCCCAGGCATCTCCCATCTGTGGCCCCCGCCTCCTGGGGGAAGGCCACCCATCTCCCCATGCCTGAGCACGGCTCGTGGTGCCAGCCGTGGCCAGCGCCATCTCTGGCTGTCCTTAGCGGGAAGGGGCCTGGCATCTGGAGCCCAGTGGCGACGTCTCCATCTCCTCAGCCTGTCAGCGAGGCTGGGGCCCTCTCCGCTGGCAGTGGAGCCCTTTCCTCGGGCGCCCTTGACTAAGGACAGTCCTCCACGGTGCCTTTCAATAGTGTGGGCAGTGTTGGGGGAGGGGTGTCATGGTTGGTGACAAAGGGCCCACAGAGGGGCAGGAGGGCACTGGGTCAGTGCTTGTGGCTGCAGGACAGCTGCCCGGCCACCCAGTCACCATGCAGTGCCCGGGAAGGGACAGGGACCGAGTATGGGAGGCCGGGATGTGCCAACATGCAGCCCCTGCTCTGCGCCAGGCCCTTTACAAGCTGCGTCTCAGAGGCTGGACCTAATTCGACAACAATGAAGTGAAGATAGTATCTGCCCTGTTTTAGAGATGAAGAGACTGAGGGTCAGAGAGGTAAAGTGGCTTGCCTGAAGCTCCACAGCCAGTAGGGGTTGAAGCCGGGATGCAAAGCCAGGTCTGTCTCATTTTAGAATCCCCGCGCTTCCCCAGGCACCCGGCTGGGACTGCTTTCGTGGTATTTTGTTGTGTTCTAGTGGGAGGAAGGGGCTGGTTCCAGGCTCACCTTGGGAGCTGCCTTGCCTGGTGCCCTGGGCCGAAGCCGGGCCTCGTGGGCCGTGGTCTGGCTGGTAAAGCTGATCTGTTCCATTGCAGGGTGTTGCGGGCTGAGAGATGTCAGGACGGCACAGGGGTCCCTGCTAGAGGGCACGGCCGAGGTGCCTTTCCTTCTGGAAAGAGTGCCAAGGGAGTGGCAAGTGGGGCGACGTGTCCCTGACAAAACCCTTGGACCCAGGGTGCTTTGGGCTGGAGCCGAAAGAGGCAAAATAAGGGCTTCCCGCCCCGTCTGCTTGGCACCTCCTCACATGGCACTTCTTGCCCCACCTCCTTCAGGAATGGCTGGGAATGGGGTGACAGTCCCCTGCCACTCCATGTGGCTTCTCCCAGGCCTGGATCCGAGCCAGTCTCTGGGTTCCTCTCCCTGTGCCACTCACTCCAGGGGGCGCTTTCCCATGAGGCATTGGGGCCTGAGAAAGATGGGTTCCGAGACGAGGGTCCCCAGTGAGCCCCCGGCCCCGCCCTGGTCTTTGGTCACCCCGCTTCCTGCTGGGGCCACGCGCAGCCTTGGGTCTGTGGGGAATGTCACACCGACCGGATGTCAGCACCTGCACAGGCACAGGGGAAGCCAGGTGGCCCAGACGCCCAGGCTCACGTCCCAGCCCTGCCACGGACTTGCTACGTGCGGTGGACACGTCTCTCGTCAAACAGCGCTGCTCGGGCCTCCCTGGGGGGCTGCCCTGAGGACACTGTTAAGTGAGACATTGCTGAGGTTAAGGACATACCCCGAGCCTGGCCTGTGGGTCATTCAGGGTTAGCACTGGGCCTTGTCACCTGCGTTGTGCTCTGACCGTGTCCCCACCTGGGGCAGCGGCTGTGTCCCCATCACAAGATGCCGCAGAGCAGGCACTGCCAGACTGGAGTCGGCGTCCGTCCCTTCCCTGCCCCCTGCGCCTCCCCTAGTGGCCGGCACAGGCCACTCGGCTGTCCCCCCCCAGCAGCTGAAATTACTCTAGAGCTTGGGGTCTCACGGGTGATTCAGCCCCCAGGGAAGCCTGGGCAGAACTGTCCAGAGACAATTTTGGTTGTCATCACTGGGGAGGGGGTTGCTCTTAGCCTTGAGCAGGGCGGGAGCCCAGAGAAGCTGCTCAGCACCCCCAGTGCTCAGGACGCTCCCACCCCAGAGAATGACCCGGCCCCGGGGTCAGCCGTGCCGAGTGGGGAGCCTGGGCTAAACCGTCCCTGTGGGTGGCGACACCCAGACCTCAAAATGCTGAGTCATGACAGACCTGTCCCTGGTGTGTCTCTTCGCCTTTTGCTCCTTGCAGAGTCATGAGATACAGAAACGGTAGGGATCAGATTTTCAGGATAAGCGGGGAGGTGGCTGCAAGAGACTCGAAATCTGGCTGAGAGCTGCCGGAAGCAAGTGCTCTGTCCTTGGGGCTGATTTCAGGGTCTGGTGTGAACTCCGGAGGATTCGAACCCAGGGCTGATCCTAGACCAGAGGGGGTCCATGGAGGGCACAGAGCATGGCTTCCGGAATAGTCCCAGCCCTGACCATGGCAGGGGGCCCCATGATACTTCCGAGGCCCCTGGGGGAAGCTTGGTAGCCGCTGACCCCTGAGGGGGACCCGCTGTGTCCTTGTCCTGCACCCGCAGCCCACTTTCCAGCTTCCAGTTTCCAGATGCCAAGCACAGCCCAGTCAGCGGCCCCTGGGGGACAGAGGAGCCCCTGACACAGTGACACAGTGAGCCAGCTCGGCTGCACCTCTGGTGGCACACACCAGCTGCAGTGTGGAGGCCGTGGCAGGGCTTGTTGACAGCACTGCCCTGCTCGGCCCTCGTGGGCCCTGGGGGATGCGGAGGGCCTGGGGTCGCCCCTGTTTCCCAGAGGAGAAGGTTGAAGCTGCTTGGGGTCCGGGGCCGAGGCGAGGCAGACAGTGACGTTCCCCTGCCACGAGGACACGGGCAGCCCCAGCACGGGACTCGGCCGCAGGCCCCACGGAGCCCACGTGGCCTGGCACGTCGTTTGCTCAGGGAACACCATCACCCAGCGATCCCGACCCTTCCTAACGTTCTGTTATGGAAGCACCTGGCCCCGACTTCGCCCCTTGGAATCATGACCTCGTTTCCCTTTTGAAAAGTGAACACATTCAGGTGCCACAGGAAGTCCGGGATGGCGTGTCAGGAGCCCGGGGCCGACCTTACCCCGTTTCCTCCCCCACCATCTGGGGCGCAGCTGTCGCTGGTCCCGCCCGGTGCCAGCCCATGAGCGCCGTCTGCCCGTCGCCGGCAGTGTCCCACGGGTGTCCCAGCAGAGGTGAAGCCCTCATGGCAACCAGACGATGTCCTCACACGGACGCGTGCCAGCCTTGCCGAGGGAGATTCTCCGAGGCAGGACTCCGGGAACAGGATGTGCGTGTTTCGGGGGTGAAAGCAAGTTCCAGATTCCGTCCCCAGAAGCCATGCCCGTTGAAGCGAGAGCGGTTCCCCCCTGCAGGGGCCTGGACTGGTGCGGGGCACGCCGGGTGATTTTTTGCACTCTGCCGACACGTGAGGCGGGCAGGGGCACCTCCGGTTTGGTTTGCAGCTCTCCGCCTCGAGGGCGCAGGGCATCTTCTTCAGAGAATGGCCTATTAGTGCCCCCGGCATCTCTGTTTAGTCCGTGGGTGGCAACTGTCTCCCCGGTTCTGCTGTCCGTCCTCCCTTCAACACTCTGTGGTGTCTGCCATGCAGACACTTCTGATTTTCTTGTTGAATTTCCTGCTGCTTTTCTCATGGTTCCTGGGTTTTTTGTTCTTGCAGCGGAGGCTGTGGGGTTGGTGGAGGTGGGTGGGGCCCTGGGATGGAAGACTTTTCCTCTAATCCATCAGCTCCTGACAGCAAGGGGGTCTGGGAACTGGCTGCAGCACCCCTCGCCCTTGGTCTCGGGCTCTGAGGTTTTGGGGTGCATCTCGTGGCTGGTTGGATGTCCATCTTTATGGCTCACCTTCCAAGATCGTCTTCTCTGGCTCAGTCTCTTCTCATCCTGACTGAGGACACCTGTCTGGGCCAAGGGGGGCATCTGGGGAAGGGGGTCACGAGCTCAGGATGGGAGTGGCTCCCCACCAGGCCAGCAGGACAGAAGCTGCTCACCTCCATGGTCTTCGGAGCCTGGTGCCGGGCTTCCCCAGGGCAGAGGTGCAGGGTGGCCCAGAGTCTGGCGGAACTTGCTTCTGGAGCTGCTGCACTGCGCCCCACACCTGGCAGTCTCTGAGGGCCTGGCCCTATCCTCCACCTGCACGTCTGTCCATCTGGCCTCCCTGTAGCTGCTGGTTGGTGAGGACTTCCCCAAGAGCACTTGCTACAATCCGGAATGTTCCTTGTCTCTGCACTCACTTCTCGTCTGCCTCCGCCCATCAGGCAGCAAGCACTGGGGAGCCATGTCTCGTTGCCAGCCCAGGCCTGGAGGGCTCAGAAATCAGTGGTGAGGGGGCAGGAGGGCTTTGGGGAAGGAGACAGGGGAAGGGGGCATCAGCCGTGGCATGGTGTCTCGCTGACCGTCCACTGCCAAGGCCCCGTGTGCGTTTTCTGTGCTGCTGTAACAAATGACCATGCTTGGTGGCTTAAACAGCACCCCGCTATTCTCTCACAGTTCTGGGGGTCAGAAGGCAAAGTTGGGGCGTTGGCAGTGCTGGTTCCTTCCAGAGGTGCCAGAGAGAACCTCGTTTCCCGGCCTTTTCCAACGTCCAGAGGCCGCCACCTTCCTCGGCTCGTGGCCCTCCCTGTGTGGCTCTGCCCTCTGCTTCCATCATCACAGCTCCCTCTTACAAGGACCGCTGCGATGACATGGGGCTCCCCGATAGTCCAGGAGAGTCTCCCCATCTCAGAGAGCCCCGGAACTCCGTTTCACCTGCTCGTCCCTTTTGCTGGGTCCAGGGCTGGGGGCCTGTGACCCCCAGGAAGCCTGGGCCTCTGTGACCCTCAGCAGCCACCTCAGTTACGCCGTGAGTCTCGCAGCCACGCAGGGCCTCTGGACGCTGGGCGCCAGCTCCCCTGGGACCCGGGGACCCTCGGCCACCACTCCTCCCCCCTCCCCCCGCCCTTTGCTGTGAAATGGCTGCACATTCGGGCTCTGCCTTGTGTCTGGAGGGCAGAGGGTGCCCACGTTCCCAGAATTGTGGCCCCTGGGGGCCTCGGGGGTCTCCACAGAGGGCAGGGGCTGCAGGGTGATCCTGCTTGGAGAATGGCTTCTGCTCTGTGGTTTCTTCCTTCTCTTACGTGCCCATGTTGCCCAGTAGATTCCAAACTCATCTGAGTGTCAAGGGCTCAGCTGGCGGGACCCAGTCTGGCCTCTGTGCCCTTTGAGCCGCTGTGGCCCTGGGGGACACTACACGGCAGCACCGGTGCTTCTGCAGGCGGCCAGCTTACCTGCTCCAGGGGGTGCCCAGAGCCCCCACTCGTGGGGAGGTGGGGGGTCAGCCAGGGGCCCAGGCAGAAGTTGTCCGAATGGCAAGCGGATGAGATGGGAGGTGACAACCGTCCTGCCTGGGAGGGGACAGCTGCCGTGCCGTCTCCCGTGGGGTGGGGGGTACTCCAGCCGCTCCCCCAGGGTCTAACGAGGACGCGCCACCTCAGTAGGTGCGGGTGGCTGTGGAGCGGGGGGATTGGAAGGCAGGGGGTTCCGCCACATTGTAGAGGGAGGGATGATTGCAAGACGTCGAAGAAACGAAGCACAGGGCGAGGGGTCATGAGGGCACCGGGGGCCTGCAGGAGCCTTGGGTCAGTGCCCCATGTCCTGCTTCCTTGCGGGTTGGCACCCGGCTCCCACGTCCAGTGTGTCAGTGACAGCGCTACCTGAGGGGACATCTCCCGCCCGTCCTCAGTTGTGGATGACTTGCAGGACACAGGCCAGGCCCTCGGCCCCAGCGTAGCCGCCACGGTGCTTCTGGCACCCCAGGGTGTCACCTGAGTGGAAGGGAAGACACAGTGCCTGCAGACTTAGTCCCCATTGTGCCTCGTTGAGGGCCCGGGGAACCGTCAGGGAGGTGGCAGGGGGCATGAGGCCAGGACGTCTCACAGTTTCATTGTGCTGCATAAAGAGTGGACGGCGGTATTTCTTTCTTTCGTTTTTTTAAGGCAGTTTTATTGAGATACACTCACATACCACGCGGTCTCATCTAAAGTGCACAAACACTGTCTTCTAGTGTGTTCACAGAGTTGTGCATCCATCTCCACAATCAATTCTAGAACATTTTCACCCTGATTGGTTCACTGTTACACAGCCCCACGTTCCATCCTCTGGCTTTCCTTCTAGTGACATAGACAACCCTCAACGTTCCCTCTCAACCACAGTCACACCCACACATCGTCACCACCGGTTATACTCCCCATGATGTGCTCCCGTCACCTCCACCCATTTCCAAATGTCTGCAGCTGACTGTATTGCAGATTCTGTGCAAATTAATCACCAGCCCCCCATCCTCGGTGACCTGGTTTCTAGGCAGCAACCTGAGTCTGCTAGTTTTCCTTAGTTTGCATTAGTGAGATCACACTGTCCTTTAGTGAGTGACTTGTTCCACTCAACGTAATGTCCCCAAGGTTCATCCATGTAGTTGCGTGTGTCGTGACTTCATTCCTTCTTGCAGCTGCATAATATTCCATCGTAGGTACAACCACATTTTGTTTATCCATTCATCCGTTGATGGACACCTGGGTTGTCTCCATCTCTTGGCAATTGTGAATAATGCTGCCATGAACATCAGTGTGCAAACGTCTGTCCATGTCCCTGCCTTCAGTTCTTCCCAGTGTGTTCCTAGTAGTGGGATTGCTGGACCATATGGTAGTTCTATACTTGGCTTCCTGAGGAGCCGCCAAACTCTTCCACAGCGGCTGCACCATCCTACATTCCCACCAGCAGAGAAGACGTGTTCTTATTTCTCTGTATCCTCTCCAATTTGTGCAATTTTCTGTTTTTTAAATAGTGGCCAATCTAGTAGGTGTGAAATAATATCTCATTGTGGCTTTAATTTGCGTTTCCCTAATAGCTTGTGATGTTGAGCATGTTTTCATCTGCTTTTTAACCATTTGTATATCCTCTTTGGAAAAATGCCTATTCATGTCTTTTGCCCATTTGTTAGTTGTCTTTTTTTCATTGAGCCGTAGGATCTCTTTTTTTTTAATGCAATTTT
>PVKY010013540.1:0-10980 GCA_004027775.1 Bradypus variegatus | reverse complement strand
TTTTTATTTTTTTTTCTTGTTCTGATTCTTTCTGATGTAGGGAAAATGTTCAGAAATAGATTGTGGTGATGAACGCATAACTAGATGATCATACTGTGAACGGTTGACTGTATACCATGGATGATTGTATGTTTTGTGAATATGTTTGAATAAAACTGAATTTAAAATAAATAAGTAAGTAAGTAAATAAATAAATAAATAATGGTGCTCTAGAAAGACAAAAAGCAAGAAAATGGAAGAAAAGAAATGGTTGAAGAAATAATAAGAAATAAAAAGAAAATTTCCTAGGGCTTAACTACTGATCTAAAGGACCCTCTGGGACCTCAGCTCACTGAATGGAGGAAGGCCCACACCAAATGTAGTTGTGTCAGTTTGTCTATATTATGTCCCCCAGAAAAAGCCATGTTCTTTGATACAATCTTGTGGGAGCAGACATATTGGTGTTGAATAGGTTGGAACCCTTGGATTAGGTTGTTTCCATGGAGATGTGACTCACCCAACTGTAAGTGATAACTGATTAGATAATTTCCATGGAGGTGTGGGCCCACCCATTCAGCGTGGGCCTTGATAAGTTTACTAGAGCACTACAAGAGCTCAGACAGAGAGAGCTCAGAAAAGCTGCAGCTGAGACAGACACTTTGAAGATGAATGTTGCAAGCTGACACAGACATTTTGGAGAACACCATATTGAAATGCAACCTGGGAGCAAGCAGATACCAGCCACGTGCCTTCCCAACTAACAGAGGTTTTCCAGATGCCCATGACCTTTCTCCAGTGAAGGTACCCTATTGTTGACACCTTACCTTGGACACTTTATGGCCTTAAGACTGTAACTTTGTAACCAAATAAACTCCCTTTATAAAAGCCAATTCATTTCCGGTATTTTGCATAATGGCAGCATTAGCAAACCGGAACAGTGGTAAACACAATAATGGCCTCCCCCAAAGATTTCCAAATCTTAGTCCCTGTAACCTGTGATATGTTACCTTACATGACTAAAGGGACTAGCACATATGATTGAGTTAAGGATCTTGAGATGGGCAGGTTATCCCATATGACCAGGTGGGTCCAATGTAATCACAAGGGCCCCTATAGGAGGGAAGCAGGAGGGTCAGTGGAGGTGATGTGATGACAGAAGCAGAGGCCAGAGTGAAGCAGGGCCACAACCCAAGGAAAGCGGGCAGCCTCTAGGAGCTGGAAAAGGCAGGGACACAGAGTCTCCCTGGAGCACCCTGCCAACACCTTGATTTTAGCTGTCGAAACTGATTTTTGACTTTTGACCTCCAGAACCATAAGAGAAGAAATCTGTGTTCTTTTAAGCCATTTAGTTTGTGGTAATTTGTTAGAGCAGCAAACAGGAACTAATACACCAAGGCACAGCAATGTAAAGATTTAGGATGCCAGGCAGAAAAGCTTCTAGAAGGGAAAAACAGGTCACACACAAAGGTATAGGGTTCAATCAAACTGGCATGAGACTTCTCAAAAGCAACACTTTAATGCAAGGAATCGTGGAGTATTAGCTTCAAAATTCTAAATAAAGTTATGTTCAACCGAGAATTCTATAACAGCCAAATAGATACTCAAATATGAAGGAACAATGAAGATATTTTCAGACACACATGGACTGAAATAAGTTACCTCCTCTGCATACTTTGTTGGGAAGCTACTATATATACTTCAGAAAGCAAATCAAGAATGAGTAAGATATGGAATCCAGAAAATGGGGATGAAGGAAGCCCAAGGAATGACAGTCATGGAGGAGAACAGAGGACAGTAGGGGAGCATTTCCGTATCTGATATGTTTGAGCATTTAAGAACAGAGACTCTGTCTTCTATAATGCCGCATCCCTGGGAACTAGGACACTGCCTGACACACTGTAGGTGCTCAATAGTAGTAAGTGAAGGAACAAATAAATATGAAATATTGGTTGACAGTTGACAAAAATGATGATGACTGTGGAAGAAATTAAGGATAAATACATAATAAACTAAGCAAACAAATAATCTCGCTAATCATCTATTAGAGGGAAAACAGCGAGCTGCATATGTTAGGTAATGTAAACACAGCACATTATTTGGCTCTGCAGAGGACAATATTTTTGAAGTCATATTAAGTAAACACTGGCTTTACCGTACTGAAACTATGCCAGGATAATCAGGGGAGAGGAAGTGGGTTTTGTGAGAGAAAGCTACAACCTCAATAACCATGTCATTAAATAATATTTTTAATGGATAAATCATAAAATAGTTGAATATGCATATTTTTCAGAAATCTGGAAGTAAATGCCAGAAAAAAATTGTTAAAAGAGTTGAAAGAAGTTGCCTTTGAGAGTGGGATGGAGGTAGAGTGGGAAAGAGTGGGGCATAAGATGGGTATTTCTCCTTATAAACCCAATACATTTGTGTCAATTTCTTTGGGAAAAAAAAATCCTTTAGGCTCAGAATATCTTTCAAGGTAATATTCTTCACCTACAATAGGAAAGATTATGTGTTGGTTTCACTGTTTTCCCAGGGTGTGATATAGAGAGAGCCCAACAAAAAATTCTAGAATGAATGAAGCTCAAAATTGCTTCTTTCCCCCGCCTCTTTTTAAAGGAAACAATTTCTTAACATTGAAATCTAGGGAGAAAATTTTCTCCAGTGTACTAGTCCATTGGTTCCAGTTCCTTCCCTCTGGCTTCTTGACAAGACTTCAATATCCATCCAGCAGGCTTTTGAACCTGGGAGAGGTAGTCAGATGAGGCTGAAAAAATGGCAAGGAAACATACTCATCCAGCTGTGCTGTTATAAAGGAGAAAAAATACCTGACTAGGAGGATGGGGAGGTCATGTTATTTGCTAGTAACAAGACTTTGGAGGACTCATTCATTAGCATTCAAGGGACAGAGGGAAAGGAGTAATGGCAAGTAGGACACTGGACAACAGACGGAGAAGGTTGGACTAAATCAGGGTTTCTCAACCTTGGCACTACTGACATTTTGGGCCAGATAATCCTTTGTTGTAGGAGACTGTCCTGTGCATTATGGAATATTTAGCAGCATTGCAGGCTTCTACCCACTAAAGGCCAGTAGCATCCTTTTCACCAGTCGCAACAACCAAAAATGGCTCTAGAGATTGCCGAATATCCCCTGAGGGGGGCGCAAAATCACTCCTGGATGAGAACTACTGGACTGGATGATGGTTACAGAGTTTAGGGTAAAATGTAAATGAGGTCAAAGAGAAGGTCAAGCCTTCTAACATACAAATGAAAGACCTGGAACCATGGAGAGCTATGGCAGAATTCCTGCTGAATAAATCAGAAAGTGAATGGAAAGAGAAATAGAAAGTGTTGGATCTCGGAATTATGAGTCCCTATTAAAAATAGCTGTCAATTATGAAGCAATTCAAACCATAACTACATTCACCCCTCCAAACACCCACTCTAAACCGAAATGGAAAGTTACCTGAAAACATTATTCAAAATTTCATACTTTGCTCTGTCTTTTCTCTCCCTGGATGAGTTTGCTGCCAGCCAGCTGTCAGTTCCTTCTGAAGAAAATCAAAGCTATTCAGAGTTACATAAACACCAATAATTTGTTTATTATTCCCTTACACACATCTTTCCCATTTGGAGTCTAGTGTTTTAATTCCTTGTTAAGAAATCCCTACAGTGTTCAGTTAATCATATTTCACTGACTGTGATTTTGTAAAAGCATCTGAAGTGGATCCTTTGCACAGCAATCCTGCGTGTGTCTGTTTGCAGGAAGGGGCCTGCCCTACAAGGAACGCTGGGGGCGGAAGGGCATCTGTGCTCACCTGCTCCAGCCCCCATTTTGTGCAGAAGAGGAGACTGAGGCAGGAAAGGTGAAGGAACTCTCTCAAAGCCATTCCTCTTACTTGCTTACCAAGACTTAATTAGAGGTTTGTGTCCTTTGTTTCAATGTCTCCTTGCTTCTTGGATGACCAGCTTCCCCCATAGTAGGGCCATTTTGAGTGCCTGGTTTGTGTGGCATCTAATAAAGTGGTGCTGCATGACTGAGGTGCTTTAAAAAGACATCTTGGAGATCACAGACTTGGCTTTTCCTTTTGTGGCCTTTTCTCCACACCCAACCCCCAGCTTTCTTTTTATTAGGAGAGAAGTTATATTCCTTTGAGTCTCCTGTTCCTCCAACAGATAGAACCCATGCTCTCTCCTATAAAAGTAGTTGTCTGGCTATGGTGGGGGATGGGGGTGAGGGGATAGAAATTAGCAAAGGGGTTTGAAGTGCCAATTTCGGCCCCTCACCCCTTCCCCAGCCCCTGCCCTTGTGCTGTCCCACAGGAGGACTAGAGAGTTCTCAGAAGAGGCAGCAGGGTATGTGTCAGAGACCTGGGTACTGTCTCTTTCCAAATTATTAACCCCTGTGAAATCATTCCTCTGGGCCTCAGTTTCCACACCCCTAAAAATGGAGATAATACCTACTTTATCATAAGTAGATTGTAAGGATTTAAAAAGATAGTTACCTAATACCATTGCTACTTAGGAATTTAATAAATGCCAGATTCTAAACATGTATCACCCAATATACGTACAGCATATGTAGATTCCTCTGGGCTGGTTGGGTCTGACAACAGGAGACTAAGTAGTTCCCTATATCAATGGGTTCTCTACCTTTTGTGAGCCTAAGAATCACCTGGGAAGATTGTATCATCCCAGGCTCCACTCCCAGATATTCAATAAGGGGTGCTTCCTTTGCACACTTGGAGAATATCTGCAGCAAAGTTTTCATTCCTCACTCCAGTCTTGCTTCCTCTTTGCTATCAACCCTGCCTCAAACTCACAAAAGGGCTGTCTCCATCACTGCCTCCAGTGGTTTGATGTTCAACTCCCTGGCAGGAGTCATGGGCAGAGTTGGCTGCCACAACCTAGAGAGGGGTAAAATGAGCCCACAGATCACAGGGAAGGGTACAGCCTTGAGTTGGAATGGACGAGGGACTGGAGACTTCCTGTTTTGCCCTTCCCAAACAGATCTGAAAATTCCAGAGCCTGGTGGGCAGCCCAAGGATGCTGAGGCTGGCTCCATCTGGCATGAGGCAAGCCCGACTGTCAGAAGCATTTCATGTGTCTCCTACCCAGGCAAGAAAAGTGGTAAAGCCAGAACAAAAGATGCATCTGAGATTGTCCCGGGAAATGCAATGACTTGCCAGGAAAAGTGTTCATCCCTGGCACGGGCTTGTAAGAAATATTTAGAAACTGACAAGGGGAGGAGTAGATGGTAACGTGAGCAGGGTTTTCCACACATACCCACGATGAGCTGGCTGCCCATCCCGTTACTTCGGTTGTCTCCCAGTCCTCTGGGGCTGTGCCCAGGGGCATACCCTGCATACCCATCTTTTTTACTAGACAACCCCCCCCCCACACACACACAGAAACGCGAACCCACACTTCCAGGGAACCAAGGGTGATGAGATTCAAAAGCTGTTGAGGATCCTGGCAGCGTCTCCACGGTCTCCACCGGCTCCAGGAAACAAGCTCCTTCCTTTCCTCTGTTCTTCCCGAGAGCGAGAGCAAGAGAGTACGAGGTGCTGTCGGAGAAGGGCAAAGGAAGGTGAGTGAGGAGACAGCACCAGGGCACCAAGGGATGCGGGGTGCGTGTTTCCTCCCTCTTCTCAGTGAGAACAGACAGCTGGCGGGCTGAGGCGATTGCCATCCACGAAAGGGGTTCTACCCAGAGCCTCTGCGGGGCTGTCCCCAAGCCGGCCGCCCGCCCCGGGGACGCGGCCTTCCCTTTGGAAATGGCGCGCCAGAGAGGTACAGTCATTGCCCCCACACGGGGGCGGGGGCATCTCTGCACCCCGGCTCTCTCGTAAGGGCGTCCCGGGGTGCTGGCGCCAAGGTTTTGCGCGCCTGAGAAGCGCGGGGCGCGGGTACTCGGCTGCCCGCCCTTGTATGTCTCCCACTTCTCCAGCCAGGGACTGCAAATGGCTTCGTCGTTCCCAGCCCCCTTCTCCGCCCTCAATCTGAACCTCCCGCCGCCGAGCAGCCCGAGGCACCTGCGGAGACGCGCCCAAGTCGGACCCTCCGACCCGCGCGCTTCTGCGGCTAAGCGCTCGCAGCTCCCCCTGCAGCGCTGACCCACGCCCGCAAGACCATGGCCCGGGATCCTTTCCGACATCCCACAGCTGCGGGCGGCCACGATCGGTTCACTCCGCGCGGGGAGGCCGCATCCCAGAGCCGCAAAGCCAGCTGCGAGAAAGGGGGAGGATTACAGGAGGCGCAAGAGTGGGCTCGGGTGGAACGTGCCTCGGGATGGCGAGGCGGAGACCCTGGAGAGGCCCCTGCAGCCCGGTGACCCTCGTTTGGTGCCGGGTCTCGTTCCCCGCGCGGGCCACTGCAGTGTCAGGGCGCGCGGAAGGTGCGGGCGCCAAGGGCCTGGGCGCACCGGGCGGGGGCGCACAGAGGCCTTTGGCCCCGGGGCCCCGGACTTCGCTCCCGGTCCCCTCTTCTCGGCAGCCGCCACGGCAAACCAAAGTTTCCCCAAGTGCAGCCGGCAGAGAGGCGCCGCACACTGACCTGGGACAGGCTGTCTAGTTGTTGCCGTTGCCTCCTGCCTCCCCGGGTCTGCTCGAACCCTCAGCGGCGGTGGCCTTAGGGTGCCGTCTAGGCTGGGCTGTGGTCTTCGGCTGCTCCTCTGCGGCTCGAGTTGCAGATCCCGATAGGTGCCGCCCTATCTCCGCCCCTGCTAGGGGGAGAGAGGCGGGTGGAGGGCGCCGAGCCGCGGAGCGGAGAAGCGGGGGCCGGGACGCGCACACCTCGCCAGACGCCCGGGCGGCGCGGCGCTTCCGCTGGGAGTGACGTGCCGGCTCCGAGCCGCGCTGCAGGTGGTGGCGGTGAGGCCTGTCCAGACCTGGGAGGGCCAAAATCTGGTCCCCGAAGCTCCTCCTTCTGTCCTCACTACACCCCCACCCCACTCTGGCCACTGCTCTTTGGCCGCGGCGACTTGGCCGGGGACCTTCCCTAGTGATTACCACTGAGGAGCGAGAACGTCCCTACCTCTTAGCCCCTGTTCCCCTGCTCATATCTGCCCTCCCCGCAGCTGGTGCCTGTGTCTGCTCCCCACGGTTTCCTCTACCCCTTCCCTGTCCCTGTACCCCCTATCGGTAAAGCCAGGACTTCACTTCAAGCTGGATGTTTTTATGAGTTTATTACTTTATTACACTATTAAAGCATTAATATAACACTAATAAAATGTCACAAAATATAGTTCGTGTGTTAAACTCCACTGAGGTACAGTACTGAGAGACAAAATTAAGTAGAAGCAACAGTTTTAGCTCTTTGTATATAACAGAAAATCTAGTGAAGAAAAGACTACCAGTGGTGGTGGTGGTGGTAGTAGTAGTAGTAGTAGTAGTAGTAGTAGTAGTAGTAGTCTGGTAATGTAAATCAAAACTAGTTTGTAGTGGGGTGGGGCGCTATATGGGAACTCTCTAAGATTTTTTTTCTATAAATCTATGACTTCCCTTAAAAACAAAACAAAACAAAAAACAACAACAACAACAAAAAACTAGCTTGTAGCTTTGTGTCCTCGGAGGAAAGTCGATTTATCTCTCCACAAATTTCCTTAATTTAGGAGAATAACCCGCTGAAATGGACCCTTTAGTAAATATAGGTAAAATGAGTTCACAGGACATTTTCACCTAGAGTTGGGCTCTAGGGATTTGGACTCCTGGAGCTGGGTTACCCTTTGCCCAGACCCATTTGTTGGGAAGATTGGAAGTTCCCAGGGAGGGACTGGGTAAATTTATTTGAATGCCCAGGGTCTTTTTTTTGTTTGTTTTTATTTGTGTATAATGTACATACTAAAGCAAGTGTACAGCTCAATGATTTTGCACAACCTGACACATCATGCAGATTAAGAAACAGAATTTTACCAGCTCCCCAGAAGACCCCTTTCTATACACCCTCCCAAAGGAGTGACTTCAAGCAGCATAGATTAGTTTTGCTTGTTTTTGCATTTTATGCCAATTAAATCATGTAGAATATACAGTACTCTGTTGTCTGGCTTCTTTCACTCAACATTATGTTTAAGGGATTTATACTGTGTGTGGTTGCTGTTTGTTCATTCTCTTTGCTGTATAGTGTTCCATTGTGTGAATGTACCTCTATGTATCCATTTTACTACAGATAGGTTTCTGTGCTAAATCTTCAAGTGTGGGATATTACAAATAATGCTGTGAACATTATAATAGATGTCTTTTGGTGAACACGTATACAGATTTCTGTTGGAGACATATTTAAAGTGGAATTGTGAGTCAGAGAGTAGGCATATGTTCAGCTTCTGTAGATATTACTAGTTTTTGATAGCGGTAGATCCAAGTTTCACTCCTACTGTATTGCTTTCCTATTATTCCTTGTAAAAAAAATTACCACAAATTTAGGGGCTTAAAACAACACAAGTTTATTCTGTAAAATTCTGAAGGTAAGAAGAAATGGGGTTTTACTTGGCTAAATTCAAGGTGTTGGCAGGGCTGCATTCCTTCTGAGCTCTAGGGGAGAATGTATTCCCTTGCCTTATCCAGCTTCTAGAAGCAGAATTGACCCAAGGCATGCAAACCAAATAGGACATCTCCTATTTTGTGTGTGATAAAGTGGGATTATCTGGAATTTGGAACTCCCTGTCCTTGTAGTTTTATGGCATTAAAAAATTATGTTTTAGGAGAGAGTAAATACATATGCATGTGTTCAATAAGCCATGTTCCTCAGAAATCCCTTCTTCTACTTCCTATCCTTAGGAAGTTAGTTAGCCAAACACTTTGGTCTGCTAATGGAACCCCTTTAGTTCCCTTCACAATTGTGGTTTATACAGTTCACTTTCTATCTATTTAATTCAGTTTTCAAGACAAGAGAAGATGTGTGGTTAGTCTAACATCTTGAGTTAAAATTCCTTTGCTATCATTATCATCATTTTATTAAAGAAAGTAGAATCCTGAACTTGGAGTAGAGACAGTTGAAAACCATCCAAATTGATACTCCAGAATCTCTAAAATGCTCAGAAATTGGCAGCATCAGATACCTTAGAAGTAGAGGTGAAAGGAAACTAAAATAAGAACTAGTTAAAAGTCTGTTTTGCTCACAGCTACCATCATACTTACTGGTGAAAGACTGAAACAAGATCAGGAACAAGAAAAGCATGTCTATTCAACACTGTAATAGAGGGTCTAGCCTGGGCGATTAGGCAAGAAAATGAAATAAAGCAGATTCAGATTGGAAAGAAAGAAGTAACACTGTAGCAATTTGCAGATGCCATAATCATGTATATAGAAAATCTTAAGATTCTTTATACTATTGGGACTAATAAATGAGTTTAGCAAGGTTGCAGTATACAAAATCAATATATAAAAATCAATTGTACAGTAGCAATGAACAATCTGAAACGTAATTATGAAAAGAATTCCATTTACAATAACATCAAAATAATATAATTCTTAGGAATAAATTCTACAGAAGAAAGGCAAAATGTACTCTGGAAAAAAAAAAGACATTGTTGAAAGGCATTAAAGAAGA
The DNA here is from genome assembly GCA_004027775.1 of Bradypus variegatus. Classification (NCBI taxonomy): domain Eukaryota; kingdom Metazoa; phylum Chordata; class Mammalia; order Pilosa; family Bradypodidae; genus Bradypus; species Bradypus variegatus. The sequence continues at coordinate 1,458 of PVKY010013540.1, read as the reverse complement.
CCTAAATAAATGGAAAGATGACCTGCATTCATAAATCAGAAGATTCATATCGTTAGGATGTCAATACTTTGCCAAATTTATCTACTGACTCAGTGCAATTACTATCAAAATGCCAGCTGGCTTCTTGGAGGATTCACACTTCCTGATTTCAAAACTTTCTACAAAACTTTAATCAAGACAGAGTGATATGGCTATAAGGATACACATTTGGATCAATGGAATAGTATTGAGAGTCTAGATATAAATGCTCACATTTATGGTTAATTGATTTTCAACAAAGGTGCCAGGACAATTCAATGGGGAAAGTTTAACCTTTTCAACAAATGATACTGGAACAGCAGAATAACTACATGCAAAAGATTTAGATCCCTACCTCATAACACATACAAAATTACCTCAAAGTGGATCAAACAACTAAATGTAAAAGCTAAAACTATAATACAGTTAGAGGAAAACATAGGTATAAATCTTGCCCTTGGAATAGGCAATGATTTTTTAGATATGACACCAAAAGCACAAAGCATAAAAGGAAAATAAGTAATAGGATTACATCAAAGTTAAACACTTTTATACTTCAAAGGACACTTAGAAGAAAATGAAAGCCCACAGAATGGGAGACTATATTTTCAAATCATATATCTGATAAAGGACTTACAACTAGAATATGGTAAGAACTCTTACAATTTAATAATAAAAAGACAAATAATCCAAAGAAAAATGGTCAAAGAATCTGAGCAGACATTTCTCCAAGTAATATATATATATACATAAATGGCCAATAAACACATGAAAAGATGCTCAAAATCATTAGTTATTAGGAAAATGCAAATCAAAACCACAGTGAGATGCTTCACACTCATTTGGATGGCTATAACAAAAAATGCAGGTAATAAATATTGGTGAGGGTGTAGAAAAAGTGGAACCATCATACATATATAATATAAAATGATGTAGCCACTTTGAAACATAGAGTTACCATATGGCCCAGTAATTGCACTCTTTAGATATATACTCAAGAGAAATGAAAAAATATGTCCACACAAAACCTTGTATGTGAATGTTTCTAATGGTATTTGTGATGGTTGGGTTCATGTGTCAACTTGGCCAGGTGATAGCACCCAGCTGTCTAGTCAAGCAAACACTGGCCTAACAATTGCTATGAGCACGTTTGTGGCTGGTTAATAAACCAACAGGCTGGTTTATTAAATCATCAGTCAATTGACTGCAGCTATGACTGATGACTCCCCAAAGGGCGTGTCTTCCACAATGAGCGAATGCAATTGGCTGGATTTAATCCAATTAATCAGTTGAAGACTTATAAGCAAGACAGAGGACCTTCACTTCTTCTTCGGCTGCCCAGTGAAACATTTCCTGAGGAGTTTGTCAAACATGTTTGTCAAAGATCCCAGTTCATTTCCTGAGGAGTTTGTTGAAGTTGCTGGTTCGTTTCCTGAGGAG
>PVKY010013539.1:0-10957 GCA_004027775.1 Bradypus variegatus | reverse complement strand
AACATTGCAGAGTAGGTAAAAAAAGAATATGCTCTTCATTCATGAAACCTCTATGTCTTCTCTAAAAATAAGACTCTAAGAAATATTTGCAAAGTGAAACTTAAAATAAATCTCCATGTTTTTCGTAATATGTAATTTACGTTTAAGCATACCACCATTTCCAATGCAATAAATAGGAAGCAATTATCCAACTAGAACTACAATTTGCATGTGACATTGCTTCATAACACCTATGTGGTAATTTTTGCAGTCTCCCAAATTCACTAAGGGTATTTTTGCGTTTGCTATTTTGTATTTATTGTTACTTCTGCCTAGAACATTCTTCTACCCCTTATCTACCCAGTAATTTCTATTACTTGCATTTCTTCAAATGTGAATTCTCCTTTTGATAAATTTTGGATATTTCTTAGGATACTGTTTACCCTTGGTTTCAGAATTTTATTCTGCTTGTTTAAACTAGGATTTTTTTTTTTTGCTTCTCTTCCTTCTCCATCTTTCTTCATCACTTCCATCTCTTCCATCCATTACCCTTATTCACCCCTTTCTCTTCTAAAGTTGCATCCCCTTGGCCTGTTAAAGCCCCTAGGTAAGAACCTTGACTGATATTGGTGGTTTTAAGCTCTCCTCACACTTCTGAAGGGAGAGACATCTGACATCAAGTTGTCAGCAGGACTGTGGTCCCAATGAAGTTTTAGGAAACTGTCCTTCCTTGCCTTTTCCTTGCTTCTGGTTGCACTAGGCTTTTCCTGCCTTGTGGCAATGTAATTCCCATCTCTGACTGTCTTCACTTACTATCTTCGACCTGCATACCTGTCTTTACATGGTATCTTCACATGACGTTCTCTTGTCTCAGTGTGCCTGTGACCTTTCTCCTCTTCTCGTAAGGCACCAGTCACATTAGTTTAGGGCCCACCCTAATTCAATATGAACCCATCTTAAATTGCATCTGCAAAGGCCTGTTTTCCAAATAATGTCACATTCATAGATGTCTAAGGTTAGGACATCAATATATCTTTAGGATGGATGCAATTTAACCCATAATACCCTCCTACTGATATACTTTTCACTTCTCTTTTTTGATTATATTGGTTTATGCCGCTATGTCTTTTATTAAATGCTTATATTGCTTTTTCTTTGTGTTTCAGATGTTATTTATTGCCTTCCTTTTCTGATTTGGAATAGTATGTATCCAAGAAAATCATGTTCTTAAAGCTAATCCATTCTGTTGGGTGTGGATCCCTTGTAAGTAGGATCTTTTGGTGAGGCTACTTAAGTTAAAGAGTGACCCACTTCATTCAGGTGGTTCTTGATCCTCTTACTGGATTCCTTTATAAGGGAATGAAACTCAGACAGGGACAAAGGCCTGGAAGCAAGAAGCTGAAAGCAACGGATTTCAGAAGAGAAGGGCGAGACCAGCACACGCCACTATTTGTGTGCCTTGCCATTTGACGGGGGAATCCAGGATCCCTGGCAGCCAGTCTTTAGACAGAAAGTACCACTTTGATGATATGGACATTTTCATGGTCTCAAAATTTAAAGCTTGTAAGCTAATAAATTCACGTAGTTAAAGCCAACACATTTCATGGCATCTGCTTTGAGCAGCTTAGCAATCTAAAACACTTCCCAAAATGAAAAATGAGTATTACCTTTCTTTTCCAATCTTCTTCACAAAATGCTTTCCCACATCCCTCCATGCTTCCAAGGTAGCTATACTGCAATTTGGAATAGCTCATTTCTCTGTGTTTACCTTACTATAACTATTAACAATAAACATTATTCACAGCAGAGCCAAGCCTTATCACTAAATTTTCCTTTCAATGTTTTGTTTTCCTTCAAGTTGATAATTGCTTCCTTTTAGTATGCTTGCTTGCTTAGTTTTGTATGTGCCACATAATACTTTAAATCTAAACATTTCATAACTAGTCTAAATCTCTTCTCAAGTTATTCAGAAGCATTCATTTTTCTCTAATATGTGTCTTGATGAAGCAATATTTTTTGGTCCTTCTGATATACTCCAATCTGGATCAATACTCTACTGTAAATTGGTGGAGAGCTACAGATCTGTCACCATCATTGTGGTAATTTCTTTCATACCCTGTTGAGTTTCATATATTTTGTGTCCTCTGCCTTTTTTCTTGCCTACACACTTATTTTGCTAAAGTATATCATTCTCAAACAGCTATTTGAGAAATGGTTCATGGGTGAAAATCTCCTTATTCTGTCCTAACATTGATAAATTTTGATTCCTAATCCTAACCCTTTGGTTGTTACCAGCTATCTCTTTTTCTGTCTCTCTACCCTTTCCTTCTTCCTCTCTCTGTTTCTTTAATATTTCCTTATTCTCCAATGTTCTAAAATTTCACAATAATATTTTTGCATGGATCTTTTTATTGTTCTGCCCATTTATTGAACACATTCAATATGGAATTGTCTGCATTTAAATCCCAAGAATTGTTCTTAATTATCCTATTAACAAAATCTTCTCTTGTTTATATGGCTTCTTCTCCCTGGAGGCCCTTTTATTTCAATATTGCGCATCCTGGACTAATCTTCTAATTTTATGTTTTCCCTCTGATTTTTCATCTCCTTTTCCCCCCTCTACTTTATGGAAGATTTTCTCAACTTTTACCTGTCCTCCTTTTGTTTTCTTCTGCTATCATATCTTTAATTACAAAAATCCTTATTTCTAAATGTTGTTTTTCTTTTATATACAGAACAAACATCGATCTTTATTTGATTTGATAAAATCTGCATTATTAAAAGACAGGTAACAAAATTTTAGTTTATATTCAAACTGACAAATTAAGTTCTATGGTATTTAGAATATTATAAAAGAAATATCAACTGAGGGGGGAAAAAGAATGAAAGCATCACATGCAGATAGTTCTGGCAAAGGGGGAACTGTATCTGCAGGTGAAGTCCATGGAGTTCGGCACATAAAAAAATCCTAGAGAAAATGCAATTAATTTATGTGGGTGAAGTGTTTTTCCTTTGGGGGAGGAAAAGGAGGTGAAGAGGGGCAGGAATTCAAAGGTGTATGCAGTGTGGCTTTTCTGTTTCAAAATGGTAATAAAAATATTTAAATATTGGCACTAGGGCACCTCTGAGGTAAAGAACACCTTAACCAGAGTAGGCTCATTGCATAATTCTTCAGTAATATCTACAATTTTCAAGTAATGGAGTGGTCTTTTTCCTCTGAGATTCATTCTAAGTTGACCTAGGTCAACCATTTGATTGACAGTTCCCACTTTTGCTATTTTAACACCATTCCTCTAAGACTGGTTATATTCCTGAAAGAAGTCTGTGGTAGACTAAATTATGTCCACTACAAAGAAAAGCTTAAGTCCTTATTCCTGGTCCTTATGGGTGTGAACTCATATGTAAATAGGATCCTTAAAGAGCCTATTAAAATGAGGCCAAACTGAATCAGGGTGGGATTTAATCCAATATAACTGCTGTTGAAGCAAAGAAAGTTTGAACACAGAGGTAGAAGGAACAGGAGGAGAAAGTGACAAATTATCATATGATGGAGGCAGAGATTGAGTGCCATCGAGCCACCACCAGAACACTACAGAATTTGGAGAAGGCATAGCCTGCTAATAACTTGATTTTGAACTTCTGTCCTCCAAACTGTGAGCCAATAAATTCCTGTTGTTTAACCAACCTGTTTGTGGTATTTTGTTAGAGAAGCTCTGACAAACTAAGACAAAGTTTCTAAAAATTTCCTGCCTGGAAGATGAAGGTTTTACTGCCAGTATTCTCAGAGCTACAGCTGATTTTAAGTGGGGTTCTTGTTCTTCAATATGCAATATACATATGTTTACATAATTGCTCTGATTAGAATTCTGCCTCAAGGCACTCAGCTTTATCTGGTCTCCTCCAGTCTAAGACTTCTCCAGGGGCTAAACCTCCAGCCTTTTGTCTTTGTTGCAGAAAGCCACTTCAATTACAGCAACTGCAGTAGTAGACATTGATTTGGTGTCCTTTCTTGATTTCCTTTGTGTCCCCCAGCCAATGACTAATCAATACTATCTTTGCACTGGTTGAAAGGTTTGCTTTCTTGCCTCGATGAGGGTATGTCTTCAGTACAACTGCAATATATTTCTGCAGAATAGTATGTATTCAAACTCTTGGTCCAGAGTTTTGTTAACTCTCCTAGATTTTGTCATAATGCAAGTCCCAAGGGACCTGAACCATGTGTGTCTTCTGTATATTGAAACACTATATTTATAGCACCATGCTATTCAGAACTGCTGAGCAAGAAATGTTAAGATAATGGATGCCCTGATAAGACACATGCTTTCTAAAGGGGGGCAACAAACCTAAAAAGTTTCAAAGTTTTGAAGTTTTTTGGGTAGATTTTCAGTGTGGGGTTATGCTAATCATCCTCTCCAAATAAACGACAAGTTATTTTGTTTTTTACTTTATTCCTAGGAAAGCAGCACAATATATGGTTGACCTCCTTAGGTTTTTGAAATAATGCAGTCACACTTGAAAATATTGTTCTGACCCATTCATCAAGTGACATGGAAAGCTGCTGCACCTATGGAGTTTTAGAAAAGGGTGAGGCAGCCAGTCCAGACTACTGTACAAATAGATCTTTTGTGCTATATGATCCATCATAGTTCACAGTGGTATGGGTATCTGTAATAAAAAGAATTCTGTGTGGAGTGTCTGACAAATGCAAATTAAAAATCATAGTGCAGACCCTTAAGATTTTGTAATAAGGCCAGACTATCTACCCATAGCAGAGAACTATATACATCTTTGGAAAACAATTCCTGGCATTCTCTTTGGTCCTGGTAGAAACCATGTGGGCAAAACTGCACATTGTAAGCCAGATGCTTTTGGACCTACCAAATCATAAGGTTGGGTGGGCTTGGCAGCAGTCCATCATAAGACTGAAATGGGACTACTCTTGAAGTGGTCCAGAGGTCACAAGTAAGCTTTACATGCAAATGGTCCAGAGCCCAATGTCACCAATACTATTGCAGATAGGCCCTTTCCACAGCTTCTACATATGGTCTGATGAGAGTCTGTGGTCCTACAACCAGCTGAAAAATTGGTAAAAGAAAATAAGTTTGGTTCATGAGTAAATTCAGGTGATACATTGGTGCAGGACAAGGAGTTATGCACTGCAGCCCCGATCAGGGGTGACCCTAAAGGACAGTGGTGAGAGGAGGTCTTTCCAAATGGCAGAGTGTAAGCAGAAATCTTGGTAATCCACTTTGCAAGAGAAGCGTTTGAAGTGAGAGGAGTGGGGGATTCATGAGCAATGACGGAATGCTAATCTTATTAGTTAGGGTCTGTGAAAAAGTAAGATTGGGGTCTAAGGGACAAGGGAGCTGCAAAAGAGTAATGTGGATGGACTTATGAAATGGATAAAGGTCTGAAGATCTGCTTACAGCACATGAACAAATATTATAGAGACTCCATTGTGGACAAGACGTTAAAACCAAAGGAAAGATAACTCATTCACTGTATACCCACCCCTGATGTCAGCTACCAAGTGTTTGTTCAATGGGCTCATGAATGGAGTTTCTATGGTGTTATAGATAGATGGAGGCTAGGTAGGAACCCACAAACAAATTCGCTCGCACAAAGGCTGTTATAGGCACAATTGCCTCTGAACGCCCCAGCAGAGAATGTTGCTGAGACACAAGTAGGTATCTTTCTTAGAACCCAACCAGCTACTTCGTAACAAGTTAATTTTACTGGAACACTTCAATCCTGGAAAAGCAAAAAAATCCAATTTCACCAGGATATTTTACTGACTTTTAGTCCTCAGGTAACAACAACACAATCAAAAGGCTCACAGAGTGTCAGGTTCACTGATGTAAGATCCCACCTAAGATTACCTCAAAACAGAAGACCCACTCACTGTATGGCAAAGGAGATGAATCAGTGGCAATATGATATGGTGTCCAGTTGACCTGCCACATTACTTACCAGCAAGAAGCTACTAACCTGATAGAAAGATGGATTGGCCTCTTAAAAATGCAACTGAGGAGGCAGTTTAGAGATGACACTCGGAGAACAGGGTTCTGTCGTTCAGCATGCAGCATGCTTAACCAACATTCGGGATACAATGGCAAGTCCTCAGTAGGAAACCAAACTGGAAGAAGGAGCCTGGAGCGTCCCAGGTTCCCGTTTTTCTCAAATTCTGCTTTTTGATATTCAGAATCTGGTTAAGGCAGCAGAAGTTCAAGATGTTTTGGCTGGACGCGCAGGTGCGCAGCCCGGGTGGCCACAGAGCAGGGTGGGTTCCGCCAGCCGCCGGGCCCAGGGGCACCCCCCCCACCCCGAGGCAGAAAGCTGGCTGCCGCGCCGCCCTGGAGCGCCCGCGTACTGCTCCCGGTCTACAGCTCCTTTCGCCCAGTCTCTAACTTATTTTTAAAGGAGGATTAACCAGCTCTCCTTATTCTAGTCCCTTAGCACCTATGCCCATCTTCAGATGACGTTTTTGAGAATTCTGCAGTACACATTGGGATGTTTCTTTGTTTTCCCCTCTATCAAGATCAAGATTTATTCATATTCGTAGTCAATCTGCTTTCTAGCTTCCAGAATGTTACCCATTTTTTGTTCTTACTGTGTTTCCAGGACTAGTGCCTTAAAATATGTCTTCTTATCATTCCATCTGAGTTTCAAAAGGAAACAAAAGTGGACGTATGTGTTCAGTTTGAAATTTTTACCCACTTAGTTCTTTAAAGCATAAATATTGTATTGAATTTTTCTGTGTATTTATACTGTGGATGTGAGCATGAATTCAAAGTTAATTTAGGCCAGGGAAGATTCCACATGGAATTCACAATCCTATCTTAAGTTGAAGGCTTCTGTTAGTTGTTATAAGGCTGAAAATGTCTTTATTTGCCCTCCTGAATAATAATGAAACCAGCTACAGAATTTAGGATAATGGGTTTTGCATCCTCTGAAATCATATATTTCTGGGATCTATAGTTGCCTTTGAGAAATATTCTAGCAGCCAAAGCGTATTTGTTCATAGGCATTTTGTGTGCATTTGTGTGCACACGTGACAAGTATAGTTAAAGATTTTTATCTTTATCCCTCGTTATGGTAGGCAGAATGGCCCCCAAATTCATGGAACCTGATTTACACAATCTACCAGTTATTCAATCAAACAGAATTTAGATATTGATGGGAAGGGAATTTATAGATTTAATAAAAGTTCCAAATCAGTTGATCTTAAAATAGGGAGATTATTTGTGCATGCCTGACTTAATCACATGCACTCTTTAAATATGAGTCTAAAGGAGAGATATAGGGACATCAGGTATTCGAAGTATAGGAAGGATTTGATGTGACATTGTTAGTTTGACAATGGCAGGAGCCTTATAGCAGAAAATGCAGATTGCCTTTGGGAGCTATGAGCAGCCGCTTGTTGAACTTTAGTGAGGAAATAAGGATCTCAGTTCTACAACCAAAATTGGAAACAGATTTTTCCCCTGAAGTCTCCAGATTAGAATTCCACCTTGCTGACACCTTGATTTCAGCCCTGTTATAACCCAGAGAAGAAATTCAGTCTCATCTTGCTGGATTTCTGACATACTGAAATGTGAGCTAATAAATGAATGCTGATGTAACCTGGCAAGTTTATGATAATTTGTTGCAGAATAGTAGAAAATTAATATACTGATATCCTGGAGTTTTACCATACTGTTTATATTGTGATTTTATTTGTGTTTATTTTTCTCATTTCATTATTCAGTGTGGATTTTCTATCTGAAGACGCATATCTTTCTTTAGTAAAGGAAACGTAATAGCTAGTATTTTGTAAATAATTGGTTCTCCATTTGTTCCTCTACTTTCCAAACTTGGAACTCATATAAATGACTCTTAATTTTTCCATAATAAAAGAGATCTATCTGTCTTGTCTGTCTATCTATCTATCTATCTATATTGGTTTATGCAACTTCATTGAAGAAAAATAAATCAGTTACTAGCAGGGCTGTTAGTTGATCGCTTATCCATTGACAACTTGCATCATTTATTGAGTGCTATATTAAGTAGTATATTGGAAGACAGATTAATTAATAGATCTAAGCTTCCTAACCATTAAATGAAAATTACAAAATAGGTTTGCAACCTTATTCTGGAATGCAAAGGGTTTTGACTTACAATTTCCATTTTCAGTAGAACAAGATCATTTCTTTATAGCCATGCATAAAGTACATCAAATTTTCTGTTTTGCTGATGCTATAAATTTGGTATCAGTTCTCTAGCCACAACAGTTAGAAGCATAAATATATCATGTAACCTCAAATCTTTAACAGTGAAAGGCCTAAAGAAGAAATGGATGCTGCTATAGAGTAATGCTGCTTCTTTTGATGTGACAACTGAACATCCATCTCCCTTTCTCTCAGTTGGCTTCTTCAGCTTATTAGAACAGTGAGGGTTCCAGTCTCATAACCAAGTTAGAGTGAAGACATTGGCTACATAACACACATGCCCCATTTTTTTTTTTTTTTACTTCTGAATCTTGGGAAACTGTTCTTTTGTAACAACTTTACAGTTTTAAAGGAGTTATTGTCCAAAGCTGGAAGAACTTTAGCATTCCCAGATGAGTATATGAATAAATGGAGGGAGGTGTACAAAAAATAAAATAAAAAATGATGAGGTCTGATAGGGAAACAGCTAAAATTAATAAAGGAAAAGTAATTTAAAGTTTATTCCAGCCAAAATGCAGGTTATTCTGGTTTTAAGGTGGCATCACACGGCATACTTCCGAGTCCATTCCTGAGATAGTCTGTTGTACCTATCTGTTTCATAGGTTTGTGAAATCTCTGGCACTAGGGGTTCATCTGGGTTTGGATCACAAAGCAATGAACAAATGGATAAAAGAACTTTAGAAATAGTTAACGTAGGAGACCATTATGATTTTAGAATATCGAGACAAATGCTGCCATTACTGTTAACACTTAGATGATAAATTCTTGTTGTAAATGGGACCTTAGGTGGTTTGAAGGGAGAGTCTGTAGAAAAATCGATTGTCAAAAAAAAAAAAAAAATGCACTACCTTGATATGGGCCCCAAATTGTGGCTTGCCAATGAAACATCATCCCCCACAGGACCTGCAGAATATTGTGCTGGGAGGTCACAGGCCAAATCAATAAGTTACTTATTAATCTGTTTCAGCACCATAGTCTGCTTTTTGTCTGGCTCCACACTGTATCAATGAATGCTAAAAGGTTGGGACAAAATTCTTGATTATCAGGGTGGCCCAGAAAGATGATATCTTTGTTTCATACTGGTTCTGCAGACACAGGAGCAAAGGCCCCAGGGCCTTCCTCCAGCTGTGGCCTTGGCCTCCTCCCTGTATGGCAGCTGGTGCCTCCCCAGCCCTAATGGGCTCACGCACATAACACAGTCACAAGATGTCTCTTTATGTTTTTATGCTAAGATAAGGATCAGTACTTTTTTAATTATAGAATTTGTGCATTTGCAGAACAGTCATTCATAAAATACAGGATTCCCATATACCACCCCACCCCACCAACCTGTTGCATTGGTGTGGAACATTTGTAACAATTGATGATAGCACATCTTCATAATTCTACTGTTAATTAAAGTCCCTAGTATAACTTAGGGGTCACTTTGTGGTGTAGTACCATGGATTTTTTTTTTAATTTTTATTCTGTTACCATATATACAATCTAACATTTCCATTTTTATCATATTTAGATATATATTTCATTGTTACTAATTACATTCACATTGTTGTGCTACCATCACCACCAACCATTATCAAAACTTTTCTGTCATTCCAAATAGGAGCCCTATAAATTTTAAGACTTAATTTCTGATTCCTTATCGCCACCCTGCCCTCTGGTAATCTATATTCTAGATTCTGACTCTGAGTTTAGTTATTCTAATTGTTTCAAAACAGTGAGATCATACAATCTTTGTCCTTTCATATTTGGCTTATTTCACTCAACAATGTTGTCTTCAAGGTTTATCCATGTTGTTGGATGTGTCAGGACTTCCTTCAGTTTTACAGGTGAATAATATTCCATTGCATGTGTATGTCATATTTTATTTATCCATTCATTGGTTGATAGCCACTTGAGTTGCTTCCATTTTTTGGCAATTGTGAATAATGCCACTATGAATATCTGTGTGTAAACATTTGTTCTAGTACCTGCTTTCAATTCTTTTGGGTATGTAGTAGTGGGATTGCTGGGTCATATGGAAGTTCTGTTCTTAGCTTCCTAAGGAACTGCCAAACTGTCTTCCACAGCAGATGAACCATTTTACCTTGCCACCAGTAATGAATGAGTTTTCCAATTTCTCTGCATCTTCTCTAACACTTGTTATTTTCCATTTCTTAAATAGCAGCCATTCTAATCTGTGTTGAAATGGTAGCTTGTGGTTTTGATTTGCATTTCCACTATGGTTAATGACGTTGAGCATTTTTTCATGTGCCTCTTGGCCATTTGTATATCTTCTTTGGAGAGAAGTTTTTGCCCATTTTTAAATTGGTTTGCTTCTGTTTTTTGAAGATTTCTTTATATCTTCTGGATATACATCCTTAATCGGATATGTGATTTCCAAATATTCTCCCATCGTGTAGGTTGTTGTGTGTGAGGTGAGGGTCCTCCTTTTTTTGCAAATGGAAATCCAGTTTTCCTAGCAACATTTGTTGAAGAGATTACCTTCCCCAATTGAGTGGTATTTGCCACCTTGTCAAAAATCAATTAGCCATACTCTTAGACCCCAGGGGGCAGACAAGGCAAGACCAGATAAACAAGCCAAAAGGCCTACTTCCTCCACATAGATAATACAGTGCATATCAAAGAAGAGTATGTTAAAACCGTAGTAACCAGTCAGCAGAAACTAATAGTCATTTGCCCAATGGGAGTCCAGAACACACTCAGCAGGACCCTTCCCCCCAATACCCAATGTGGGTTTTTCCTTTAAAAGATGCTGCTCTCAGAAAGAG